>MU006097.1:892342-905700 GCA_010093705.1 Patellaria atrata CBS 101060
AAAAAAAAAAAAAAAAAAAAAAAAAAGGGCCGCGAGGGAAAGAACACCTGTCCGATGTGCCGGTACGAACTCTTCCCTATCGATGAGAGCGATAAGATGCATAACACGGAGCCAGATAACGGTCAAGGGGGTGAGCATGAAGAATTTTCAGTCAACGCGCTGGTTTTCAACGAAGCATTGAGACAAACTCTCGCGGGGCGTTATGGTGAGTCTACCGACACCCTTTTACCAGATTCGAATCTCACAGTGAACAGACTACGTCAAATGATCGTCGAAGTGAACGAGTTCTATGGCTCTCTATATGCTTCCTTCGCGGATTATAATATCATGGTGATCCGGCATCTTGAGCGGAACAGGTCAACCGAGGCTGACCTTATTGTGGGGGATTCTCGTCGTATAGTTTTACACACCATATTGCAGATGTTGATAAGGATCCAGGACTGGATGCTCGGAGATGATCCGGAAGGCCTGCGTCTTGCATTAGTAAGGGCTTTGGGTCTGCCTGTGATGCAGTTCAGGGAGGCCGGTGGGAAGATGCTCGCGCATATCAAGACCTGATTGACTACATCTTTCGTCACTTCCCTCACTTTATTATTGCTGCCGTACAGCGTAATACCCCTCAAGATGTATCTTGATAACATTAGCTATTTATTCATAGTTTCATTATATTACGGAAAAGTTGAAAAGAGAATGTAATTCAGATTTTGTTTGAATTTTGATCATAACCTGTCCATATACTGTCTTATAACCCATTTCAAAACCCCCTGTACCGTGAACTTATACTCCTACACCACCAAAACCAATGTGTTTATTTCGCATATCATCGTATAGCGTATCCATTAGGTACCTCAAAATTGTACTTACACAATTACTTTGTTTGTCTAAATACATTGTCAATGTTCGTAAAACTCTGAACTTATTATTTTTGTTTCCCCTCTCTTTCTTTTAGACTTCTCTGGGTTCCCCTTAACGATAGTTCCTATAATGTTATAAACCGCATGAGACCGAATACACATATCCCAGGCCTTACAATACGCTCTACCCTAGCAGATAGTCCAACTAAATCCGGAAGAGGCTACATCAACCCCTCCTATCCACAAAACATCACTAGATCCATGTATTGAATACGAGATACACCTCAATCTCTTCCCCCTATACACATTCAACACCCTCCCCATCATTCCAGGCCGTAGCGCTTCAGTGGGCTCGTCGTACCTGGTCTCCTGCTCTTGAATCTCGCGCTGCAGACTACTCTCGCTAGCCTCAAGGAGACGGAGTTGTCCGTCGTTGTTGCGCTCCATTTCCGCGATGACGGTCGTGGGCAGACTCGAGTTCGTCTTGGAGCGCTTTGTTGCCTGTTTTGTATTCAGAGACCAAGCTTATAACAAGGGGCATATGACACCAATTCATTAGTCCGAACAGCGAGATCCATCTCCTCCTTAAGAGTTCGGAGCTCCTCCTCATGCCGTTTCCGGAGCTGCATCATCTCCTCGTTGATATACGAGCCCCGGTCTGTGTCAACGAGACATTTGCCATCCTCGACCAACTCCTTCTGGATCTTCATCACAGCCGGGGATTTCCGAAGGAGCTCCTCTGCGAGAGCTATCGCAACTTGCGGGTCATTGTTGTAACGCCGCACGTTGGCTCCCGCAGCGACCATCGTCCCCCAGGACGAACCTGTCCGGCAGAGTTCTTTCTCTCGCGCTTCGCCATCGGCGGTGGCTACGTCCTTTCACATATTTGTGACGAGCGAGATGTTGCCCATGTTTCGGCACCACACAGCTTCCTAAACATGCGCAGATTCTTCGTGGACGCGTTTGTCATCCGCTTGTCCGTGATCCGGGGAGATCGATGATGCCGGAAAGTAGCATACCGTCTTCATATGACGTGCGTATCCATTCCGCAATGATGGCCAAGACTTCAGAGCCGCTGTGGTTAGTATCGTCAAAGCCGGGAGTGTCCACAAGAGTAACCGCGTAGGGACCAATTTGACAATGGACCTCGATAACAGCATGGGTATCTTCATACAAAGCAGCATAAACATTCGAGGTCTAGGATATCGCAGCGCTGCTTACATCCTTGTAAACCGTGACCTATTTCCACGTCCTGGCCGGCAACGTTGCTGATGAAGGTTGACTTTTCTGTTCCTGTCATCCCGCAGACGGGTACCACGGCGTTGTCTTTTGGCTTTGCTCTCTTTCTCCAATGCGGTTCTGGAGATGTGTGCGCCAGCTCTGCGGGCTCAGTATCGTTCTGTCATGAACCCGGCATTGTTTCCGCTTCCGCGGGTATGGGTCCCGCGTCATCGGGAGGGCTTTGAGTATCGATATTAGTTCTCATAACAGCTGTGGATTTACAGATAAACTTTTGGATCACCTCAAGGTCGTGGTGCGCAACTCTTTCTCGGTATGGTCGATGTCGCAGCGAATTTCATCAGAGCCAGACGTATGTGATTGATTCAGGGTTTCCCTATAATGGTTATTGGATATACTCCGTTCAAAGGTTATGGTAAGGTTTATACGTTTGTTCTTGTTGTTGCTGGCTAGATTTCCTTCTGAAGTCTCGGAGCAAATTGAACATTTTGGGCCGTTGGGCGAAGATGATATTAACTTTCTATTTGTCTCCTTACATGATTGATTTTATGGATTGAAGTGAATATTTGCCGAGTTTAGTTTTGAGCTAATAAGGGAAAGGAGACGGAGATCATGATGGAAAGTAAAACGTAACGTAGGTCAAACTCGATATGCAGGGAGCTGTTCAAAAACAGCTTAATTCGGAAAATTTAAGCTTAGTTCGTTCGCTTTTCTAAACCTCCTATCAGTCCCGCTAGGAGTATAAGGTAAACTGAGAAAATACGATACCTACTGTAATCACCAGTTAAAAATACGAGACTGTATTGGGCGTATTCTCTGATTTTAGTTTAATGTTTCATACGTGCAAATAACAGGGTTTTTGAATTGTAAAAGCGTATCAGTAGTCCTATAAATTACCCCTCCCCTCATACCTTACTGGGATTCCTTTTCGCTATACTCTCACCACAAATGGCCGACCTTACTATATAGAAGTGGGTGAGAGTGGATGGTGACTTCGCAACCGTACCAATGAGTGAAACATATGAACAATGCGGCTAGTTCACAGTGCGATCTCGTACTAAAGAGCTCGCCGATAAATACTTGTCAAATGTGGACGGAGAGAGCAAACTGTAACCAGAGGCACAAGGGCTTGGTATAATGAGGTTGTGGGCCTGCAAAATAAGTCACCCATTTCTCGAAATAGTTTCGATGCCAAAGATTAGGGTTTCAAAAATTGAAAGAGAGAATAGCTTACTCTTATCGAGAAGAATAATACTTAGTTTTCATGTCTTGAACTTTATTGTTGGTTGCGCTATTTGGCCTGGAAATAAGGTGAAAATGTAAAGTATCAAGAGTTTCGGTGTTCACTGGCTCACGACTTTTGATGCCAAGCCTTGGCGCCGCAGTTCGTGTTATACCCATTTTATCACTACATCACGCTTCATGGACTGGGAGGGAGATTCAATGACCGTTTCCAATTCCAAAGTGGTATCTACATAGCAAGAGAGCGCGCTCGTTATAGTTATCCGTTCCGTTCCTCTCAATAACTCCCTATTATCATAACCTTGCGTGACATCATTATCTAACAACCGACGTAGATAGCTAAAGTACGTTGATCAGTACGAGATGTAGGAGTCAGGAAGATGAGCATATTTACCATTTGCAAAAAGCGCATAAGTATCGGCATTGAGTACAGCTCTGCTAGATGACAATGCAATGCTGGCGGAGTAACCATAAGCATAATCATCAGTTCCAGGGCTGTACACGCCTGGCGCGTGCGTGTACTCGTGGAGCGTCGTGGTAGCCTGGTCTTGAGCGTGGCAAGTCCGGGTGAGGGCTGGGAGAGCGCTGAAGTATATGGGGCAGTTGACTACGAGGTTGGTGGAGGGCTGTGTGTAGGCGAGCGTATTGCTGCTACAAGCCCCCAGTTGATCAGTACAATATTGTCGCGTGGCCCCACTATTTGTGGAGCTACATTCGGAGGCAACCGCACGGAATCGCGCCGCAACGGTTGATCTCACACTGGAAGAAGTGGTCTTGAAGTACTCCTGGAATCTGTTTGAAAATCAGCTTCACTGTCCATCTACAGCGACCAGTTACTCACTTGCTAGCAGAGCCAGAAGCAGCAGCATTGGCAGCAGCATTTGCGAGGCTTTGGCAGTTCCTGAGTGCAGTTTGGGTTGCGGAAAGGCGGCTGCCGGTACAGTCTGACTGAATTCGCGTGCGCTTTTCGAACGCAACCTTCTTGGCCCTAGCAGCCTCTCCATCAACGGAGAGGGAAAGGATGTTGCTCTCGAAGTATACAGCACTACCGCTTAACTCATTCGAGTCGGCTTCGGCGAAGGGAATGGCTCCCTCGGTGAAAATGTCAAAGTTTCCGCCAGAGGAGAGATCGTGAACCTCGGCGACATCGAACTCGAATTCGAGGGTCTGGCCGGCGGCAATTGGTACGAATGCTTCATCGTTGAGACCGCTTGTCCTAACACGCATGCGAATACCCTCAAAGGCCACGGGAGCAGCTTCGGGACGTCAGCTTGGCACTATATCCGGGAGCCGGATGAAGACCTACTAGCAGAGAACACTTTCGCGTGTTCGACAGGAGCGGAATCCAGGAAGGTTCCGGTCTTTAGCAATTTCAAATCAGACGTTCCAGTGTTGTGCACAATAGCTTTGATCAAGGTGTTGCCAACAGCTTCAATGTCAACTTTGACATCACTATTGCGCTTGTTCAGGTTGACAGAGGCGGCGGAGACAAGTGTAACCAGTGCGGCCAACGAAAGTGAAGCGGAGATCCTCATAATGAATGTGAGAAACTGGTGTTAACTTGTTAACTGCGCCGTGAAGACTGAAGTGACTTGATTGTATTAATGCTGCTGGGGATCACTGCTCTCGAAGGTCCAGCCAGCCTACTTATAGAAAGCAAAGAAGAATATCCTCCATGGGAGCTGCCTCGGCGTTGACCGTTGATGAACCATGTCCCCTGATAAGCACCATGGGGCAATTCCTTGAAGAAGAAGGTCAAGATCACTGCGTATTTAGCATAGCTATCGATCTTGGGTTTCTCGGGCTCAAAATGTAGTCGATCCTATAAATGAGCTAGTGAAGTCATACGTATGGCGAGTAGCATGGATGTAAATTGCGGGGGACAGATATCCCTATCTCTTCGTTCTCTTGGCTATCACACGATACTATGGAAATGTCGTGCACGATGGGGTCCCATGCAGGTACATGCCATACGAACGAAGCAAACGGTTAAGAGTTGGAAACATATATACAGGTTTCTGGGAAAAGAAACTTGAGAACTCAGGCTTTCCAAGTATGCTTGATAGATGTCTCAGGGATGATGCTCAACTAAACCAATAAGAATGGATAATGACTTCGAAAATGTCTATATAGATCCATTTGACTGGCTAACGATGGAAAAATGCGAAATAGCAAAGGGACAGAATCTGAGACGTGTTCATGCCAGCGCATTGACAGAGCTGCCCCGCAGCTAAGATGGACCCTTGAAGCTTTTGGATGATGGTTTTTAAACAATTGAAGGGCAGATAGTTGATCAAGACGGGATTTAACATGGACTAAGCAGGGCTGAAGTTCACGTCAATTAACATGACTGGGTAGACAAGGCTAAAACCCTTATCTTGTAATATAAAGGGTAAGTAGCCTGAAGTAAGTGTGACAGGGATTTCCCTTTCATACTGTGGACAACTAGGGCACTGCATATATGAGTATATAGTGTTTTCCCAATCGCCTACGGGTGTAGCCATGCCCGGTTGAGGAAGGACGAGATTAGAGGAGTAAAAAATGGTTGAGGTTGAAAGAAACTCTTGAGGTAACCTTAAATGAGCAGCATCCCGCCAAGTAGAACTATTTCTAATGCACCAAACATCTCAAAAGTGCCAATCTCCCGTTCCTATGCACAGCTTCTGACAAGACTGTAAACGAACACGCGTTTGAAATATGGCGTCTTGATGTTCCACTACTACCGGATGGAATAGAAGTGAAAAATTACCTTGCCTTATCTCGCATGAGGAAATGGTTGTGATTGCAGAGTCGTAGTGCATGACTTGCTCCCCCATGACTTAGTTCAAAGGTTGTAAAGCTGTTTCGCCTTCTGTTCATCTATGTACGCGTATGTAGTTCCACTGTACAGAGGTACAGTATTTCTTGTGCTCTTAAGAAGCTTTTGGCGAATCCGCCACAGCCGTATAACGTGCAGGATTCTCTGTGATCGGCACATGCAGTTTAATCCCCGCGAGAGCCTGTAGTTCTGCTACTACTGCAACACCACGAAAGATCACCAATTACCAAGGTGCGACTGCAAGTACTAAAGTCTTAAAAAGATCGAGACTTCGCCGATAGCCAAGGTGTGCATCCCTTTCACTGGCTTTTTCGGAAACTTGGCTGAGATCGTCAACAATGGGAAGGTCGGGGACACTGCTGGAGTTGCAGTTTATCAGATACAAGCTCAAGTGCGTACCTTATGATCTCGGTCAGCACTCCTATAAGGGAAGCTCCGAACAAGTCCCCAGGACACCTCGTGCATGGAAGATAGCAATAATGGGTTTGGGTTACATTAATCTCCATTCGTGTCTCCTCTCACAAGCACACCAGTTAGCTAAAGCAAATCCTGTCTCAATAGCTACCATACCTAAAGCTTCAATTGGAGTAATCAGTCCTCGTTAGACTTGGGAAACTCACCGCGGAGCGACTCTCCCAATCCAACGATTTGCATTATCAATCTCCATCCTCATTCTCCATATCCCACCATCCATGATCACTCGAGGGACTGCTATCGTTGTTCTTGCTGCCATCAGCATAACCGCCTTCTTCACTTACCCCTCTTTCGGATCGGCGTTCAGAACCATGGTCGGTTCGAGTTCGAATTCTATTCGGCCCACCGCCCTCTCCATCGAGCTCTCCCAGCATTCAACCTCTCCTCCGACCCTTCGTGCCACAGTACGAAATAATCATTCCAAGATCTTGACCATATTAACTTGGGATACCCCGCTGGACGAGAAGGCAGCAATACTTGGAGTCTTCCGTGTGACGGAAAAGAGTTCGGGGGACGAAGTTGAAATGGGAGGAATAAAAATCAATCGGCTACTCCCTCCTCCCCGCGACGCATTCGTCGAGCTAAGTCCTGGCGCAGAATCTAGCAAGGATTTCGAATTAAAAGAGCCACTGTGGCCGATGGAAAAGGGCCATCGTTATTACATTAAGGCCGTTGGCGATTGGAAAGCTGTATGGGAGGCTAGAGTTGGAGACCTTACCGATGGTGACTTTAAGGATATGGCTGCAAGTGAAAGGGCGATAAAAATAGAAACATACGAAAGTGAACCGATTGAGGTTGAAATATGAAGTCTGCACTTCTTGTTTTCACTTTGTATCGCCCAAACAGCCAGAGAATGACTGAGGTCTGGTGGAACATAGGGAAACAAGAAAACGCGTTCCGCCTGTTCATGTATACTATCTCCAACAGTTGAATCTAGAAAACACGGCAACATTCTTCAGGCCTAACCTGAAGAGACAATCACTCATAGACCTAAATTTCATCTCAGACAACTTTAACAGCATGGGTGAATGGAGGCATGGGCGAATGGAGTTATTATTGATCGTAACCGCACGTTGACAATGAGGGCGTATTAGGCTTTGGTTTCGGAGGATCCGGAAAGCTCAAGGCGAACAGCACGTATCACGTACCTATCGCCATATACGCGGGTTTCTGTGTACTGGCCTATCGTATTATACAAAATACGGATAGAAGTTTATATAGACTACATTTACCACGGCCGCTTCAACCCACACGACTAGGGCAAATCCGGGGTCCCAACACGTTCCCTCCGGCAGCCCCAAGGTGTCAACGGTCGAGGGTCGAGGGCGGAATACGGCGAAGACATGAAGCTGGAACCGCAAGCTGGCCATCTCGTGCCATCTTGCACGCGTCCAACAACCCATCAACCAAATTTCGGAGAGCACGGCTGCATGGAGCGGACCGAGCGGATCAAAACGGTATATGTCGCAAAATATGCGACCACGGGCGCAAGACACAGGAAGGGAAAAACGTAATCTATAGCGTGGGCTGTCCTCGTCTGCAACGCTTGCGCTTGCGTCTGGCCGTTTGGACCCTCGCTTCCCTCCCGAGATGCTCCAACACCCTCCGAGCCCGCACGACAGACGTTCAGGAACTCCATCACGCCAAGCAAATCCTCGTCAGCCAGCTCTTCGCCATCCATATCGATGGAGGAGCGGGAGCCCCTGGTCAGCTTCAGGCGCTTTGGACCGCGCGGGGGTTCGGGGGACCCGTTGTCCTCGTTCGGGGGCCCCTCGTGCTCGCCCTCGGACTCGTCGTCCGTCACCACGGGGGAGAGGTGACCGACGCGGATGGCGGCACGGTAGCCGCCAACGCCCTCGCCCGGATCCACCTCCAGGTAGGTGGGGTCGGGAGGCAGCGCCTGGACGGCGACGGTACGGACAACATCGCCGGCAAGCATCTTATCCCTAGTGAAGGTGTCGGGGTAGCACTCGCCGATCATTCTCATCTATAGGTGATGCGCCTGGGGGTGCGGCCATTGATCCAGGACGTGAAGGAGGCGAGCGGAGGAATAGCGGCGAAGATACCCACGCCGTAGGCGCTCTCTTAAGATCCAGCCACGTTATAAAGTCGGCGGTGGGGCAGCCGGCCTGCTGGAGGGCCGCGAGGAGATAGGACTGTGCGGAAGTCGCGAGTCTGATGCCCGGCCGGACACGGGTCGTTGATCCGGGTTATACCTGAAGAAGCGTTGCAGTTCCAGGTAGTGGTCGTACAGCCTGGCGCTCGCATGGCGCTTGTTGAGCTCGCTCGTGACGTCGAGGGCACCGACGAAGCTGAGGAAGTCTCAACTGCCCTTGAAGCGGCTTTTAGGGTTAGGGTCGACGACGGCGATGGGGACAACTCGAGAACTCGCACCACGCGGTGCTTCGCCAACCACCTCACGGAAGAAAGCAGGCTCCGGACGGAGAAGAGCTCTTCTCGTCCGCCAGGCGTCACCACCTAGGTGATATCGTCGTCCGTCGCTTCGAACACAAAGTCCACCCAGGTCCACCCAGGCGGCCGCCCTGCCGTCGAACTCGAACCCGAGGGACAGGGACGCGAGGTGCCCTCCTCACCATGCGCGGGAGCTATCTCCAGGGTACAGGGATGGGGGTTAGCCTGAAGGACGTCGTATGTGGAGGGAAATGCTACTCTTAAAGTTAGGGTCGCGCGGCGTGAGCGCGAATTCCGTCGTTTGGGTGAGGGAGAAAGCGACGCCGGGACACGTTACGAGTGATACGTTTATCAGTTGAGGAGCAACAAAGGTCACGATGCGGACGAACTGCGATGCAGAAGAGGTTGGCGACGTGAGCGTGTCGTGATACTGATATTGACGATGAGATGGGTGCGAGGATTTCTTGGAGTGTAAAGTTGTTAGCTGTAAGCTGTCTGCTGTCAGTGCTGTGGAGCGACTCGATGCACGGGCCATGATTTCAGCACACCATCCGTGCGGAAATCATCACGCCTATCTTAGCGGAACGAGTTGAAAGGGTGTATGTAGGTTGTCGAACTTCCACTTACACTGTATTGTCTTTGGTCGAACGAGTAACGGGGTCAGGATGAGTAACTGAGACGGAAGACCGTCGCTCATCTACTACCACGCCTGAACGGATACGTCGGGATGGAATGGAATGCGCATGATCGGCAGCCCGTGGAGTCGTACGCAGGCGAGGTATATCACTTCAAATACGGAGAACGGGTGCATCGACTTCACGTCACTGGTGACTTGGATTCGGGCATGAGATATGAATACAAACTAGCAAGACCTATCGTGTAAAGACATACCTTGGATGTTTCCGCGTCGAAGAATATCCAACACGTTCGGATCAAGTATTGCGAAAAGGGCATTCAACCTCAAGACAATGCAGACTGAGCAAATCAAGCTGAATGGGACATTTCATGGAGCCAATGAGCCGATATGACCATATATCAAGTGTACAGAACGGACCGAACAAAGAGCCCTCGCAGCATTGTATCAGAATCAGCTCCTACGCACCAACCTAACCCAAGCTCTACTGTAGGGAGATAATACACAAGAGAGCTCTACTCAGACTGCTCAAGTCGCGAATACCACTGTCGGTGCGGCAAGTACGGGTTGGGTATGGGACGAAGACAAAAAGTGCTACCGTTATCAAAACGGGTAGGAGTAGGTTTTGCAGTGAGATGCCTGAGATAGGACCAGGCAACTATTAGCAGATGTGTTTGATAAAGTATGGATGAAAGTTTCGACAACTGGTTATATGGTGTTTTATGTTGTTCGTTTATTGTAGATTCGGTTTCCATTTGACTGATTTGTGTTGGTTTGGCGCGGCCCAATCACGTGTACTATCTGTCTTTGGTGGTTACCGCAAAGCCCTCATACCCGTTCACGGCAATGTTTCAACATCTCAAGCGATTGTATCCTTTTCACTACACATCTATTGCGTCTTCCGTTGGCGCTACTCGCTAATACTGTGCCCTTACAAAGAAAATGGCTGGTGGAGCGGTGGGCGTGTCCATCCAATGGACGATGGTGAATGGCCTTTTATGTTTCGTCTGTCTTCACCATGCAAGTGGATGGCGAGCCTGCGCCACGTCGTAGCCTCGTGGGCAGCGCGTTGAATCACTGCTATATAATCTTTCCATGATTAGGCCTTCGAAGTCTGCTTCCCTCCTGTCGACGTTCGACTTATAGACCTAGCCACTGATATACCGAACGAATCACACGAGTAACACTTACCAGGAGGTCGCTCGCGAATTTAGTTTTATGGCTCTCATACGCCTCTTGCACCGCAAGCCCGACGGCGAGATCGTCTTTCGCGAACCCACCGGCGGCGATGTCCCTTCCTACACAATACTCTCCCATACCTGGGGAAAAGAGGAGGTCAGCTTTCAAGACATGGAAGCCGGCACGGCTAGGAGCAAGGCTGGCTGGAGGAAGATAGAGTTCTGCGCTAAGCAGGCTGCAGCAGACGGGCTACAATATTTCTGGATAGATACTTGTTGTATCGATAAAAAGAACGCCGTAGAGCTTTCAGCGGCCATCAATTCGATGTTTCGGTGGTATCAGAAGGCAGTGCGGTGCTACGTCTACCTTTCAGATGTCTCTATTCACGGTGAAGGTCAGGACGGACAGTCTAGCTCTACATGGGAAGCCGCATTTAGGAAGAGTCGATGGTTCACTCGGGGTTGGACGCTTCAAGAGCTTATTGCGCCGGCACAAGTCGACTTCTTTAGCTCTGGGGGCAATCGACTCGGGAATAAGCTATCGTTAGAACAAATGGTCTACGATATTACCGGTATCAATAGAAATGCTCTCAGTGGTGATCCGTTGTCCACCTTCACTATTCCTGAGCGGATGTCTTGGGCAGAGCGCCGCCAAACCACTATCGAAGAAGATGAGATCTACTCGCTCCTTGGAATCTTCAATGTCTCATTACCCCTTATCTATGGCGAGGGAAGAGAAAGTGCATCTAGACGGCTTCGAGAAGAGATAGACAAGGTCAATAAAGGTTAATTTAACTTCTACTAAAGGGAGACCGAATAGTGCTCACGAAACTAGGTGCTAACTTCGAACGATTTTCTGTCGGCCTTAACCTCTCGACCCTACCTCACTATGTTCAATTTGTTGCAAGGTCGAAGGAGCTTACGGAAATGCACCGGATGCTCCACGGCCATAGCACTCGATCTATTGTTATCCTTCATGGCCTTGGAGGGATCGGAAAGACTCAACTAAGTCTCGCTTATGCTATGCGACACGAAGAAAAGTTCAGTGCAATATTCTGGTTAAATGCGAATGACGAGGGTTCTCTCAAGCTTAGCTTTCGAGCCGTCGCTCAGCAGATCCTAAAATATCATCCTTCGACCAGTCTACTTGCTAGTATAGACTTGGACGACCTCGACCAAGTAGGGCATGCGGTCAAGGCCTGGCTCGATCTCCAGAAGAATACTCGCTGGCTGATAATCTATGACAATTACGACAACCCTCAAACAAGTGGTAACACCAATAGCTCTGCAGTCGATATACTTCGATTCCTCCCCGGATCAAATCATGGCTCAATCATCATCACGACACGATCGGCGCAAGTTAAGCAAGGTCAACGTCTCCATATCCAAAGGTTGATGGACGTACAAGAAGGGCTTGAAATCCTATCGAACACGTCAGGACGAGAGGATATTCAAAGCGGTATGTTGAAACGATATGAAGATGCAAGATAAGAAGCGTACTGATAAGATAGACCCCGATGCATTAGCACTAGTTAAGGAACTAGACGGCCTACCTCTTGCTCTATCCACTGCAGGTGCATACCTTGAGCATGTGACAACGAGCTTCTCAGATTATCTTCGGCTCTATAAGGCGTCATGGCTAAAACTTCAGACGACCAGTCCACAATTGATTTCCTACGAAGACCGCTCGTTGTATACAACATGGCAGATCACCTTCGATCGGATCGGACAACAGAATGCCGCATCAGCCAAATTACTTATATTGTGGGCATATTTTGATAGACAGGATGTGTGGTTCGGACTCCTTCGACATGCAAAATCCGCAGACGATGAATGGATAGAGAAACTAACTAAGGATGAACTAGACTTTAATAAGGCCGTTGCGCTACTATGTAGCTTCGGCCTGGTTGATGTAAATCGGTCTTCTCATCATCAATTCAGGTCTAGAGGGTATAGTGTACACAGCTGCGTACACTCGTGGACGATGTTTGTACTTAACAAGGATTGGAATGAAGACTTCGCAAGGCTGGCCTTAACTTGCGTGGCTTCAAAGGTTCCCAGCATAAATGAGAAGGACTGGTGGCTCTTACAACGGCGCCTTCTTCAGCATGCGAGACGGCAGGACCTCTTTATAGTGGATGGTAAGGTAGATATGAATGGACTGGATTGGGCATTTCACAATCTAGGCAATCTTTACGCCGACCAAGGCAAGTTGGCCGAGGCGGAGAAAATGTACATTCGGGCGCTCCAAGGCAAGGAGGAGGCACTTGGACCGGACCACACATCGACACTCAGTACAGTCAACAACCTAGGCAACCTCTACGCCGACCAAGGCAAGCTGGCCGAGGCGGAGAAGCTGTACATTCGGGCGCTGCAAGGCTATGGGGAGGCACTTGGACCGGACCATACATCGACACTCGATACGATCAACAACCTAAGCAACCTTTATAGGAATCAAGGCAAGCTGGCCGAGGCGGAGAAGATGTACATTCGGGCGCTGCAAGGCT
>MU006097.1:906714-1062100 GCA_010093705.1 Patellaria atrata CBS 101060
CTCTACGCCGACCAAGGCAAGCTGGCCGAGGCGGAGAAGATGTACATTCGGGCGCTGCAAGGCTACGAAGAAGCTCTTAGCCTCGAGCTTATACCGTTATATTTACCAGCTTTAAACACTATGATTGCCTTTGGTGACCTCTTCTCGAAGACAGATCGGAAGTACATGGCGAAAGAAATGTATACTCGAGCATTGTCTGGATATACAGCCGTCCAAGGACCTTCGGAATGGTGTAGTAAGATCGAACGTCGGCTTCAGGCATTACAACTCACGCCGGCTGAAACCGAGAATCAATATACGCCTACTACGACTACAACAGCCAGGAAAAAATCTCGTCTACAGAACCTTTTTCGCAGAATAAAAATATGAGTAGTGGTTGGAGCTCTAATCTCTTGAGGATATAATCGCTGGAGGTGTTATACGCGGCCGGCAAAGATGGACATTGCCATAAAGGGGCTGTCACGGCTCTCAAATATAACATGACTGTTCGTCGCGCACAGCCCCTCTCCTGGCTATTGAGGCTGGTGCCTTGGCACTTCGTCAACACCAAAGGCCCAACACGTAGCATAGCATTCTCCGTAGTAAAATTCTCGTTCAACTCCAACGCTATCTTGCTAAGCACTGTTCGAGCTCTAATATAATGTTACTACCACCTTATAGGACTATGAGATTGTCGTAAGTGTAGAGAATGTTAGCATACGCTAATCGATAGTAGAAGAGCGTAAGGGAAATATTATAAGCCTATAGAAGGGCCCAAACCGATGGTCAAAAATAGTAGATAGCGTAGAGAATTAGAGCTCGTAGAAGCTCGATCAAGACAGACATTCAAGATGGACCTATCAGTTCCGAGTTGAGCTACTGGTAGTAGTAGCAACCTTACCGCCGAAAACGTCTCGCGGTCAGAGAAAGGCCAGTGGGATGCTGGCGGTGTGAGCGGCCTCTAGTAGTTATGTCAGTTTAGACTAGCAGGTTTGGTCTTTGGTCCATACTTATGTCAGTCTAGACTAGCAGGTTTGATCTCTTCAGAATGGAGAGGAAAAGGAGGAAGAGGAGGAGGGGCAAGAAGAGGAGGTAAAAGAGGAGAGAAAGAAGAGAAGGTAACAGAAGAGGAGGTAAAAGAGGAAGAGAAAGAGGAGGGGAAAGAGGAGGGGAAAGAGGAGGAGAAAAAGAGGAGAAAGAGGAGGGAGAAAGAAGACGAGTAAATTAGAAAAAAGGAAGAGGAGAGAATTTAAGAAAAGAGAAAGAGAAGGACAGAATGATGTCTAAAATATTCGAGGAATATGAAGAATTGACGCTAATTCGAACTAACCGAATAAGGAACCCTTCGAGCTAGATGACTAATACTCGCTTCAACCTAACTAGAACAAAGGAAACCACAGTTCGCCCAAGCTTTCACGATACCTTATTTGGCCAGTGGAGATGAGAGCTTCGACATTGCAGCCAGTTAATTTAGGAATATGTTCTAAGATACGCGTATGCTTCCTCCTCTTCTGCATGCCATTGAGCAAAGACACCATGCGCCTGCTCAGCGCCGAGGAGCGTGAACTACAGAAGATTGACACTTTCGACATTTGGGGTCTCATTATCCATCCTCTTGACGTTACTTGCTAATCACTATGCTCTACGTACGACATTTGCCTTGCTCCCGCCATGTCTCTTCTCTCGTAATAGCTTTGATGTGCTTCCCGTCCCTGGCCACTACCGGATTCTCACTGATCTTGTACCCTTTCTACTTTGAGATAACGCTTGTTATGAACGATACGTGCCTACAGCACAGCACCCAGTTTACAGGCGTTGGGTTACCCTTATGACAGGCTGGAAGTACATTAGGGATAGGGAGTGAAAGCAAGCACTAGGTATCAAGAGAAGACTGGGATGTGGTCATTGACCGGTGTCTATGAGATTGAAGCCGTACTTTTGTTTACCCACTAAAACCTATCATGAATCTACGAGATCGATACCCGCCTCCCTTCCACGCAATGAATGCAAACAGATATCGCTGAAGATATAAAAAAAAAAAAAAGGCCTCCCATGGGGGTGATATCGAGAGCCCCATTCCACCAAAAAAAAAACAACAAAAAACCAAACATCTCGGAAACACACTCAACTCCCCTAGCTACCAGCAGCAGCAACCCCCATCCCATCCCACCCAACCTGCACAACCCACGAATCTCCAAACCTGATCCCCGCGCCCTTTCCTACAGCCTTACTCCTTTCCTTCCGCCACGGCCTGTTGATCCCAATATCCGCGACCCAGATCTGCCATCCCTGACCCTCACCCGCCTGCAACGCCCTTACAAGACCCACCCTCGGCGCACCACAACAGACAATGAACTTTGCACGTATCTCCAGCGGTTCACCCTCCAGAATCGACGACTCTCCGGTCACAGGATGCGACCCGCTCGGCCCTTCGACTGCCAGCACATGAGCGCGGCTCTTATTCGCCCATCCGACCACCTCAACGACGACGGCTTGATCCGCCTCCCCTAGAGCATCAAACTCCTTTCCACGTCCGAGTAAAGCGTCGACGATGAGCTCGGGCGGCGCCTCTAGTTTCTTCAAGTGCGTGCTGATTGCACCCCAGCCCTTGACCAACCCACCAAACTTCCGGAATAGCTCAACCTGTCGCCTGAGATCCTTATCCCAGTCCGCACTCCGTTCATACCCGAGCATACATACCATGATCCGTATCCCGCGTGCATGCAGATGTCGGGCTCCCGCTATTGCCCGTGCACCAGCTCGATGGTTACCCGCTAGCACGACGACGACGGGTTTTGCATTCATCGCTAGGTTCTCTCGGGCGAGACGTCGGCCACCAGGATTGATCGCCCGTAGCGCAACCTCCGCAATACCACGACCGCTGTTCTCTGCCATGATCTCTTCCGTCAAGCCAAACTCGATTTCGGCAAGTTCTTCAACGGCCGTCATACCACCAGGTGTGATGGTAGGACACATAGAGTTGTCTGAGAGGACACGGAACGAGGAGTGACGGGCGTTTGCGTCTAAGAACGGCGATTCAGGAGGTGTTGGACGACCCGGAACAGGACTACCCGAAATTTGTGAGGAAGCGTAGGCGGGAGCGCGGGAGAAAGATCGAATGAGATGTGTGGTGGTACGTGGTTCCTCGTTGAGACTATTTTGACGATGTGTGTTACGTTTAGCTGAAGCGCGGGACATTGCTCGTCTCGAATTTCGTCCACTATCCAATTCTGAGAAGTCGTTTTCTGATGATGTGTATTCGCTAGTCCGTCGTCCACTACTCTTTTCTAAGACATTTTCAGTTGGATGAAGATTCTTTCCTCCATATGTGCCTGGACGAGTAGGTAGACGATTGAAGCTGACTAAACGCTCCTCATCAGCAGTTGTATCTTCATTTCTAATTTGATCAAAGACTGAGCGCTTATCGAATTTTGATAGATTCTCTGCGAAGTCAAATTCAGGAAGTTCCTGAATATCCGTAGCATCCTCAGTTGCCCAACCATTTTGAGCATCTATTGCTTTCTGACGTCTGCTTTTCCGATTGCTTGAAACTACAGCTTGAAGACCCACTTTACCCCCAATTATACCAGGAGTTTTTGGAGAGTTATCTTGTAGCAATGGCGTTTGTCTCCATCCTTTGCCACGCACCGTGCCATTTACATTCGTATTCTTCCTCGTAACATCCGGAGAAGTCTCATCTACGGTTTCAGACCTATTTTTCCCTCGTTTCTTCTTCTTTCCACTTGACGTAGGCTTAATAGGGGTCTCCATTGGTTTCCCTGTTCTAGTTTTCGTAATACTTGCTCTTCGTACTGGACCATCAAGAACAGTTGGATCATCTGAATCATCTAGAACATCTTCATCATCACGAACATTGAGCCCTGAAAAAGGAGCGGTGAGTGTCGCTTGAGGATCACCTTTACGTTTGACTGATCCAGCATTAGATGGACGTCTTGGAACACCAACGAAAGGTGAGGTATTTGGAGGAAGAGGTACTGCAGCGGCGGACGCCATTAGTTTGATAGGAGTTGAAGGCACCTCTTGGGGTGGTGGAGGTGGGCGAGTTGGTGCAGCAACTGGTGTGGGTTTTTTTCCAAAGCTCAGTATAGCAGGATCTACAAATTTTTGTTTCTGTGTCGGTTTCGGGGTTCCTGGAAGTGGAATGGTATGGGAAGCTGGTGGAGGAGGAATTGATGCGGGTCTGAGCGCAATAGTTTCGTGTCGATATGGTCCCTGAGGGGGTCGGGGAGGAATCGATGCGGGACTAAGCGCGATACTCTCCTGTCGGTACTGCGGATGAGAGGGCTGAGGAGAATAACCTTCATGATTTTGTACAATATTTGGACGTGATAATGAAGGAATAGCAGGAGGAATGTCTGTTTCCAACTTGAGATCCGCTATTTGAGCACCTTCGACATTGTAGGAGTCCAAGTGGTGACCGGTGTTGAGGAAGATGACTGGTTGAAAGTATTAGTAGGGTAATAGAGAGATGTAGAAGCCTCAACTGACCATTACGGAGCATCAAAGTCTGTGATTCCTGAAGGACATTCGCGACAAGGCCCTGTATGACGGTATTTGGCGGTACTTTGAGAGTGACAATCACCGTCATACCAATGAAGGAAGAAGCCATGTTGCGGCTTTGACGCTGGTAGAAACTATCCACAGCGAAATTTGCTTTTTTGTATCTATAGTAACAGTCGATAGGGAAGTGTTATGCTGTCTTCGAGTGAAGTATAATCTAAAGAGAGGTTATAAGTTGTCGTTGTCGCGCTTGATGGTCAACGCGCGCGCGGTAGCACCGGTGCATTTACATCGGAAATAAAGTTAGATACTAAAAACTGTTTATCGATAAGTTACGAAGTCTTGGCATGCTTAATCCATGTTCCATTGATTACAGTACTCCCTTACTCGTTATTGATATGTATGTGATGTTGCTGACGGCTGTATATTAAAGTAATGTTATATTGAGGATTCAACATAATTTCATGCACTATTTATTAAAGATAAAATACAGACATAACAGATTAGACCCAGGTACGCTTTCTGAATGTAAGCCCATATATTCATCAGGATAATAGGCCGTTGTAACTCCTAGGTCTTCCGCCAATACATTCATAAGTCCATAATAGACTTCCCCATGCTACCTTCACCTTACTGCTCTATAACTTGTTCCGCTCTTGATAGACTGGCGTAAAAGTTGCGTACCCTATCATGAGCAAGAACCTTCTTTGGATCGAACCTCATGATTTGAAGTCCTGCCATCGAAGTAGCACGACTGAGAGCAACATATGCTTGACCCTTTTCAAACACCTTTCCGAGATCTACCTTAACACGTTCGAGTGTTTGACCTTGTGCCTTGTGAATCGATAAAGCCCAAGCAAGAATAAGAGGAACTTGTGACCGTGATGCCTGAACTTCTCCATTGGGCAATTCCACCTTCCAATCGCTTCTTTCAACAAGCATATCTCTTGTGGTTCCATCTTGGCCAAGAAAACGTACCAGAGGAAGCACTTGACTAGTGCTAGCTATGATCTCGAGCTTATTCTTGAATTTCTTTTGCTCCTCAGTAAAATCCTCTTCACGTCCATTCTGAATCGAGTGATATGTTTCTTCATTCGCCTGATAGCTGTCGAACATCTGGTGACTCATAAAACCCACAACTCTTCCTAGTGAGCCATTGACTAATGTTTCATCTATGTTTTTGATGAGCATGACTTGTGCTCCTTTCTTGAGGTGAAGTGTATCCGGTGCCATGCAGTTCTGTAGTAATTTATCACGAAACTTGATATCGGTCATCGAACCTCCATCACGAGCTTCGAATACTTTCGTCTCCCCAACTAACTGCATCATACGTCTATTGTTCGCTTGATCAACTTCTTGTCTTGTGGGGAACCTATCGATATGTTAGTAAGCCCAATAAACGATACTGGGGAATGCTCACAGTTCGGTAGCTTCCAAATCATCTTCAAACTTGAGGGTTCTTTCCAACTGCCTAAACTTGGAGACAGACTGTTCACTAAGTCGGCCTTCCCTCATCTCATTCAACATGTTGGCAAATTCTGTTAAATGTGAGTTTCAACATAAAAGACGAGAAGAGTAACATATGTTAACATACCAGGATCTTTTTGTCTGAATACATGATGTAAACCGATAGTATGTTCAATTGATGTATTCCAGGTTCCCGCATCGAAAGCAAACTTAGCGACTTTGCCATGGTCTGGTACTGGTGGAAGTTGAAAGAAATCGCCTGTAATAACTAGTTGAATTCCTCCAAATGGTCGACCGTTATTCTTCAATATGCGTGCAATATTCTCAAGTTTGTCAAAGAGCTCTCCATCAACCATAGATATTTCATCAATGATGAGAACTTTCGTGCGCATCCACCTGTGTTTTGCTTTCTGATTCTTCTTTATCTTCTTGACTAGTTCTTCCGCAGGTTCTTTCCCTAACCCAATACCTGCAAAGCTATGTAAGGTGACACCACCTATGTTACAAGCAGCTAATCCAGTTGAAGCAGTTACGGCGACCCTGTCGGATTCTCGCTTGTAATGCACGCGTAACGACTTGATGACTTCACGTAAGAGAACAGATTTACCGGTACCCGCGGAACCTGTAAAGAAGACACTTTTCTTTTGATCGACAATCAAACTCAAAACGTGTTTTTGTTCCTCGCTTAGGAATATACGATGCACTGCTGTCTTCTTCCTCTTCGCAATTGCCTCCTGAAACGCGTCCTCGGACGATTCACTAGTTTTGATAAGTTTCTTATTGGCTTGCCGAAGATTCTTCTGTTGCTCTTTCAGCGCACTTTGGGTGGTATTCCACGCGTATGAATGGTTTGACTTATCCTTGGGTAAAGGTGTAAAGACTTGAGACGTCGGATCGGGGACCCTAGGTTGGGATTTGGGATCTACAGTACTCTGGGAAGATGGCTCCACTTTCACATTCTGCTCTTGCAACCATGGTAAAGTTCTACGTCGGCTAGGACGAGCCTTTTCCTCTTTGACAGTGACTCTTGCAGATGCAATACCAGTAACATTTTTCTGATTATAAGCATACTGTTTGAATGTATTGTCTTTGGGTGATGTCTGAAGATGTTCGGTTGGTGAGGATGACCAAGGAAGAGGGACACTACTTGGTGGATCTTCGAAGGCTGGTTGTTGATCCTGAAATTCTGATGGACGAGATACTGGACGTGATACATATCCCGAATCATACGTTGCGGTCCAGTTATGAGTCTCGTGAGCTGCAGCAAGCGGTTGCGTGGGTGCGAACTTAGTCGATCCATTTCCATTGGGAACCGCAGGTAAATTGGGATTTGAAAGGGTTCCCTTCGTTGCGGGATCTTCTATATCAAGGTCGATATCACTGTCAAAGTCGTTTTCGTCATAGTAGACCGTACTACTGGTTGTGATTTGGTTCTTCTTGCTCGCTGGTACACTAGGCTTAGACGTTGATTCTACTTCCTGTCTCGGTCGCTTTGCATGGGATAGGTCTTCGAATGAGGCTTTTCCATCTATCGCTTTCGCGAGTCCACTCGAAGTTCTCTTAATGCCTGACTTGAGCCCATAATGTTTCTTCTGTTGGTTGGACCCACCACTAGCGTTTTGAGTAGCAGGCTTTAAGATATTACCCGAACCCGTAGATAACGGACGAACAAAAGGACGGTATAAAGTGGATTGATTTTGAGGTCCGGTAGGACTAGATGAGAGGAAGTGTTGAGATAAGCCTTGTTTTGTCGCCGTGGCCTGCTGAGTATCGACAGCCTTCTTGAACATGTCTTCCGTGGTGTAAGATCGATTCAATGGACGAAGGGGACTTTCGCGAAGCACAGATCTGGTAAAATGGCGCGTTTTCTCCGAAGTCAGGCGTGTGATGCTGTTATGGGACGCAGGGAGACGCGGCACCAAGGGTCGGGCACGCGAAGCAACAAGCATACAGCGTGCAAAGTACACCACAACACAAGAAAAAGCAATGAGATATAGAGCTGGCATGCCCTTGGCAATGCATAAGTGTGAATGGTGATGGTGGATGCGAAGTAGTGAAGTCAGTGGAGTTCAAAAGTCCCAAACAGTAGACGCATCGACCCATCCGGAGACGCGACGGTGCCAAGATCCCTACCTTTTTGCCCCACCGCACGTCTTATGGTACTTCAAAGGTACAGGCCGTGCAAAGATTTTCAACATCAACAATCGAAGTTAGAATTCCTAAGGTTCAGCCTCACAATTCAGACAATGGTATCTCGAGTCGGTCCGCCCAAAAGGGATATGGCTAGTTTGGATGGATAACGTGATATGTGGATTATGGACTACCGTACAGATACATTGGGGATATGATAATTAAACAGTTTATCGCTCATACATAAAATCTTGATTATGAGTCAACTATAGTCGTGAGATATGATTATCTGCATTCTCCGAGTATCTGTCGAATCTGCAATTACCCTATGTCATACTAATCACAACCATCCTCAATCTCTGAATAGAGCAGATCGCTTTTAACCCCCAATATGCTGTAAGAACAATAGACGATCCCACTCCCATTTACTATACGTAGATCATATATGGAATGGTGAAAGAAACCATCAACCGATAACTAGAGGTATAGGAAGGGCTGCATCGACGGTATAGGAATAGACGAAAATCCAAAATTCAAGGCTATGCAAGCACGATACAAGTCATAACACGCTATGACGATTGTAGACACGTAAGCAAGGGGGATGGAGAGTAGAGTAATAAGGCTCCACATGGGATCGAGTAAGGAATCAGGGCCATTTGAACTGTAAGTAAGGAGATTCATTACATGCCCAAACAGTAAAGACACACCAGCAGGTAAAGTGGGGAAAAAAAAAAAAAAAGAAAAAAAAAAAACCTGCTTGCTACTCCAGCTTTTGCAGATAAAAGAGCAGAAGGTAGCAATAAGATGACGGCAATAGTCTTGATAATAAAAAGGAACTGTTATACTAGAACAAACTGCAACCCTACAAGTTCGCTTATCCAAACAAAGCAGCAACCGCTCTTGTACCCCATGCATAGTCGATCTGAAAAGGTAACCCAAGACCCCACGCATGAAAGTGAACAGTTCTAGGAAATTTTGATGAGCTGGGAGAAAGTCATACCATCCTAGACATTTCACCTGACATGAGAGATACGGACAGAGATAAAGACCACACAGAAGACATGAATGAGGTAGGCAAGTACGAGACTATCGACATGTCGTAAACGAATGGACTAGCCCTGGTAACCACCAAAGCCGTTATTGAAGTTCTGGGTATTGGCGGGAGACCACTGCTGAGGAGGCTGATTAGGGCGGTTAAAGCCACCAGCACTTCCAGGCATCTGTTGGTAGGGCTGACCGATACCAGGGTTGCCGAAGTTACCCTGGTTCTGGTTGAACGGTTGACCTCCAGGGCTGGGACCTTGATTGAGGTTAGCTTAAGAAAAAAGTAAATGCTTCAAAGTATTTATCCTTACCTTGTGGAGACATCGGTCCACCTGGACCTCCATATTGAGGGAAGAATGCAGATGGGGTCTGGGGATATGCCGAGTTTGGACCTTGAGCGGGAGAATAACCACCATCGAATTGTCCGGTTGGTGGACGATCCTTGCCCCACTAGATACGCGAATGTTAGTTTGATTCTGTACGACGATTGAATCGGTGATTACGTACACTACATTTGAGAGGACGACCGTTGACATTATAACCACTGAGTTGACAGATGGCATTGGCAGCATTTTCGTGAGTATCCATCTTGATGAATGCAAATCCGCGGTCGGACTGGAAGCGAGTCTCTACGACATAACCGAAGTTTTGGAACAGAGGTACGAGGTCGGTTTGGGTCGTGTATGGCGTGAGGTTTCCGACATAACAGGTAGTTTGCCATTGAGGAGTCTGACTCACGATCATCTCGTAGCTTTGGATACCGTGGGTTGGGAAATGATGATGGCCATACGGCGTGGTTGGAGTCATTCCCATAGATGCCATCGCTTGCTGTTGGGAAATCGAAGGTTGGCCCTTCTGATTTGCCCAGTTGCAACGAATGGCACGGGAACCCAGCCACTCTCCGTCCATGGAGCTCAATGCTTTCTCCGCGTCGTTGCGATCTTTGAACGCGACGAAACCGTAACCACGGGAACGGCCGGTCTTCATATCCCACATAACACGCGCCTCAGATACTGCGCCGAAAGCAGAGAAAGCTTGAAGAAGAACTTCGTCGTTCACTTCGTTGGAAAGATCTCCAACAAAGATATGGAAGTGGCTCGAGGTGTCTTCTTTGGTCGTGTTGTTGGACTGGTAAGCCCAGTTGACTCGAATTTCCTATCAATCGCGTTAGTGCAAGCCGACGCGGCTTGGGAATAAAGTGCGAGATAACGTACCGATTGATGAATGCGTCTACCATTAAGAGTCTGCATGGCTCTCTCGGCTGCGCCCGGATCGTCGTATTCGATAAAGCCGTAGTTGAAACCCTTCGACTGGACCTTGGTTGTGTTGATTAGCATGAGTCAAGAAAAAAAAAAATTTCGGTTGTAAGAATATAAATCGAACGACGCAGTAATGAGTCAGCAAACGATTTTCAATGTGAAAAAACGTGACAAAAGTTACTTGTGCAAACAAGTCCACGGAGAAAAAAAAAACCGAGGGGTAATCTTGACTTTTAGACGGGAATCAAGGGCGTCATTCTCTATACAGCTTTTGCGGTTTGATATCGCGTCCAAGAATTTCCTTAATGATCCCATCCGATCTGAGAAGAAAAATTCACAAATATGTGGTGGACTTACGTTCTTGTCTGGAATAATCTTCACATTCTGAACATGGCCTGTCGTTTCAAAAATCTGGCGCAGAACTTCTTCTGTCACCCTCGGGTCCAGTCCACCAACATATAGGGCCCTCTTGTTCGGCTCGGGAGCGGCGCGACGTACGGTGCCTCCAGCGCTCATTGGGGAGTTGACGCCTCCGGACAATGGGGAAGTGATAGCGGTAGGGATAGGATTGGTATTCTGGGGGATGACCATTGGAGGCAACTGAGGTGGCCCCATGTTGCTGCCCTGACCGTTGTTCTGATTGGAACCGTCGTAGCCTGGGATGTTTCCAGACGGAGGAGGTGGGAGTGATGATGGTGCCTGTTCAGCCATGTCTATGGATAAGAGCGATATGGAAGTGATGATGAAGTTTGTCCCAATAAAGCAATAGCGAGATCGAAATGCGGGGAGAAGTGTTGCTTTACGGCGGTTGTCGGAAGGTAAGCGAAAAGAAATATTTCGTAAGCCTCCAACGTATATTCAAACAGGTCAATCAATAGCAATGAGATATTGGAAGAAAAATCGAGGGCAGCGATGGCCGGACGCGTATTGATATAGCCAAAACGGTTGTGAGGCGAATGCTGAATGATGCACTCCAGAAGTTGATGATCGCAAATGATCTTCGAGGCGCAAGCGAGAGGAAGGTCGAGGAGGAGGCCGCAGAAGTAGTCAAAAAAAGGATTTCGACGTGGGGAGGCAGGTGACAAGGGTTACTTGAGGACGCAGGGGAAACTCAGCAGGCAACGAGTCAAAGAAAAGAGCCAAAGGGAAGGAGAAAGGGAAGAGAAGACACGGAAGAGGCCTATCCCAGACGCCACCCAGAGGAAAGATTGATGATAATTTGATGAGTAGGAGGAAAAAAAGGGAAGTGAGAAGAGAGAAAAGAAGAGGAGGGGAGGATAATTGTGAGGAGCAAGACGAGGGAATAAGATTAAGTTTAGCTGATCCCGTTTGAGGGCGCCAGCAGAAAAGCGGCGAGACTAAGGTAGGGAAAAGCTTGGGTGCTTAGGTTGGGTGCTGCCGGGCCCTGGTGGGTAGTGGAGGTGGGTAACAAACGTTTCTGTGTTTCCTGCGTTTCGCTTCGTTTCCTTTTGTGCGGTAGGTTCCCGTATAAAAGGCCTTAAAGCTTTTGTTAACAAGTTTAAGTGTATAAGCACGATGGGGTTATTGGGAGGTGAAGGGTTCAAGGTTGTAAAGGGAGACGAGACGGAAGTGCAGCTTAGCTGACCGACTACACTAGAACTACTGGGTGGAAGCCGTATGGCCACGATACGGGGAAAAGTTTGGGATAACAACGTGCGAGGAGCGAGAAGCGGCAGCAACTAAAAGGCAGTTCTAAGCAAGCAGTCAGGGCACGGCAAGGCAAATTATTAAAAGATTGGTGGTGAGTTAACCGGTTGAAGCAGAGTGCATGAAGAGTTGTAGATTACTACGTGTACTAGGCTGATTATCTGTCATTAGTGCCCGTTTTCTTGCCTCTGAAAACAAGGGGATAAAGAGGTGAGCTACAGAGCTAGAAGCATTCTGCTGTTTCTCGTGAACCAGGCACATGTTTGAGAAGCAATCTAAAGCCGCCGTGACAAGCGTGAAGATGCAGCCAAAAAGAAGCACCTTCAAGGGAGTTCTGTATGCCCGCCCATTCCCGGCTCAAATCAACCATGGGCCAGGACTGGATATGATAAGGTAGGGCATTGATAAAAATTCGTGAGAACATCCTTTGGTCGAGAATGATAATGGAATTGACCGCTACCAATTCGACATTCATCTTCCTCTAAGGTCAATTTGGACTAGACCGCAATGAGGGCAATTTACCTTAACCTTTTTCAGACATTAACGGGCACTAGCGAAGACCTCACTTCTAGTCACATGGAAGTTAAAGGCATGATAGCACAGAAAGCTAAATGACATAGAAAGCTACAGCGTTATACTTGTGACGCTCGTACACAGGCAGAGCATGTAGCATTGAGATCGTGACTCGCTTGGACCTGTAAGGTACTTTGTAGCTCTACTTCCCCAATTAACAAGAAACCATCTTCTTACCACTTTTCCTTGAACATACCTTGCATATCACCAACTCCAGGTAGCGCATTGGACATCCGATACTCCTGTCACAGTGAGAAGCATCATATCACCATGCCTCCAAAGCAGCAACCTCAAAGCCACACTGCCCAGCAAGTTCAACAGGCTCAACAGGCTCAACATGCTCAACATGCTCAGAAAGCAGCTCAAGTTCAAGCTCAAGCTCAGGTCAAAGCTCATGCGCAATCCCAATCGCATGTTCAAGCGCAGGCACAGACACAGACGCAAACACCTCTCCACCATATCGATCATCTGCAAGCCATGTTGAACGCAGTGGTAAGTCGCTGTCACCCTGTAACAACGAGGTGGGATGTGCTTTCCCAAACTGCTCTCTGACGCTATCTTCATTGGGAAACATATCCTCTCACTCAATGAAGAAGCGACCTCACTCTGTCGGGTCCCTACTTCCCATTGTAGCTTCAATGCCTTCCAAATCAAGGTACCCTAGTCTCCATACACTTGCTTTACTAACATTCTCCCCGCAGTTCATCGAAACCGGTCGACTCTTTGCGGATCCGTCCAAGCTCACCCCTCATGCCATCGAACTCACAGCCGCGAAGTTGCATAAGACCTTCCCCGCCATGGCCGCCCGCTTCCACGATCATCTCGACGAGCTGGAACAGGAAGTCGTACGTCATCCTCTTCAACCCCTTCGCCAGTCTCGGCCTCCGTTGAGATTGAAATAATCAATCGAGAACTATTCTCAATCGAACGCATATATACCCATCAGTGTCAATCTTGAATCCCCACCGCTAACTGTATGCATTATCAGGTTCGAGCAAAAGCGGTTATCCGCCGGGACCTTGCAGTTCTCCAAGCCGACCGCCTCGCACGAGAGCAAGCCGCAGAAGCCGAACGTAGGCGCGCCGCAGAGGCCTCCATCGCCGCAAAAGCCGCTCCTCCAAAAGCAGTCGAGCCCCCCAAACCAGTCGCGGAAGATGCAGACGTCGATATGGCAGACGTTGCCGGTCCGGCTTCAGAGAACAACATATCTCAACCTCAATCCACGGACGGCATGAAACAGCCTCCGAACCCTTCGCGCCCTCAACCCCTCCAGATCAACCCCGCCGCTCCCGTACCGCCGCAGACGGAATCGATACCGCAGTCGTCGACGAACTCGCTGTTCGGGAACACGCCCACGACGGCGAGCGGCGTGAAGCCCGACTTCGACTTCGACAGCATGTTCGAGGACCACGACGAGCCCGGCTCGAAGGACCCCGGCCCCAACCGCAACGACGACGACGACGACACCACGAACGCAGACAACACCACCCAACAGGACGCCTTCGACCTCGACCTCGGCCTCAACTTCCCCACCAACAACGACTCCGCCGACGCGAACCCGCACGACAGTACCGTCTCCTCGCTTCTCCCCGGCCTGGAGAGCTACGCCAACCAAGGCATCGAAGACACGAACATGGATTTCAACAATATCTTCGACACCCTGGAAGCCGGGGACCGCGAGTCCCGAGACCAGGCGCAAACTCGGCCTTCGGATCCGAGTCACGGAGGAGGTGACGGTATCCAGCAGCCGGATACCGCCGGCTACGATCCGGAATCCGCCTTCGACGACCTTTTCAGCTTTGGCGGCGGCGACGAGGGTACCGAGTTCGACGACGCGTTTTTCGGAATTGGGGGGAATTGAGAAAAAAAAAAAGGGGGGGGGGCGTAGTATACGTGATGTACACTCGATATTTATATTGTACTACTGTTTTTGTACATAGCTCAAAGGGCGCCGGGAAGCTGGAATGGAAGTTCCGAGTTGCGGGTGATCGCTGTATATCTCGAGACCGTACCGGCTCGGCGTTAGCCTGTACGAGTTTATCGTAAGGCACCGGATGGATATGTGCTGGGATGTAGAAGGCCGTGAATGCAACACGGCGGCGAGTAGACTGAGGACGAAGAGAAGGGGGTAAGGGGTAAGACTACTGTATTTACGGTGAGGTCATCATCGGGGGCATTAGACCTATATGGAGATCGTCCATGAGGGCACCACATAGAATCTTTATTGCTGAATTACAGGTAGCATATCACTCTAATCGATACAAAAAGTCAAAACCCCCATCTAATGAAAAAATTTTTGATTATATTATGTCCCGAACATTGTAAAAAGGCCCTCCTATGGTCCTTCAAGCATACCGATGCGAGTGTGTGGTGATACTGTACGATAATCGAGCCTCATGAGTCCACCTTCATCCCAGTCTTTCGCCATTCATCCCAGTCTTTCGCCAATCCTCCAGTATAAACATAATATCAGCCATTAGCGGGTACCGTGAAATCATAAAGTCCGAAAGAATACTCTTTCTCCTCAAACAACCACTCCCATGTTCTGCACTCGCCCATTCAACCTTACCGCCCTCTTGTTTTTGACCCACACTCTTTCATCATCCCCTCTTGCCTCTCACACGCTCCTTCTCTACTCTTCCCCCCTTCCATCATCCCCTCCACCCAATTTCCCACCCACTCCCCCACCGACTCTTCTCCTTCATTCCCCAGCCCTACGAGCTCCACCTTCTCCCACCCCTTCAGACTCGCAATCGGATTGCCCTCGAACCATCTCCTCAGGCGCGCCTTAACCGTCCTCTTCGGGCCCTTCACCACATCGCTCAGATCCAACCTCAACACCTTCAACCCCAGCTCACCCCTCCCCATCGCCGTAGCCCAGATGCTCGCCAGACGCAGACTGACCCTATCCGCGCTGCCCCCCTTATCCGCGGCGGGTTTCGGAGGTTTGAGGTGAATTACGGGTATCCGGGTGAGCGTGTGTCTGGAGATGAAGTCCTCGAGTTCGAGATGGAGGTGCGGACCTTCGTGGTAGAGGTTATGTGTACTCTTGTTGTCACCATGTGTACGGATGAAGTTCTCGAGACGAAGGGGTTTGTTCCTTAGCACATCCAGGGCTTCGGATGTTATCTTCCTGTTGAGAAGTAGGACGTTCGGGTTGCGTTTTGAAGGGCACTTGGGCTCATACTCGCCGGAACGGACGTCGTAAGCTACGTGCTCTTGAATCTGGGCGACGGCATCATTCCAGTCGAGGGAGTAGCCATAGATCTTCTTTCTTATGGAGAATGGGAGGTCGAGGAATCGTTTCGCGGGTCCCTCCATGACCTCTTTTAGATCGCTGAAGTGGGCAGCGGGTAAACCTTCGAGGACGACCTCCTTGACTTCCCGAAGGCGGCGAAAGGGCGAGAAGAGATTTCGGAGCGACTCTGCGACGTGGCAGTCCGTCATGTCACCGTTGTGCTCCGCCTCGAGATGTGGAGCAAAAGAGGAGTCGTAAAAGGAGATCGTCAAGCGTTTTAGATTATGTTGCCCAAGCAGGATATCCACCAAGTTTGAGATAAAGCGTCGATGGTGGTGAATCCAGTGAAGAAAGCTCTCGTCATCGGCACATGAACCCGATAAGGAGATTCGGTTCAGGTTACGTATAAGGGCCGGACTTATGAGACTCTCAACTTGATGGCAACAAAACAGCTGTGAGATTTCCAACGGCTGCTGGTACAATACATGGCTTGCCTCTGCGAATATCTGGCGGTTTACCAACAGGATACCGGGCGTTGACATTTTGAGGCTTGGCTTATATCGATCCTCATAGACCATTGCGGAGAAATCACTGAGATAGCGAGTGACGCCGTTGAAGTTGAGTGCGTGTTCGTAAATCATGATTCGGAGCTCCGCACTCAATGAAAGGAAGGGAAATGTTGTGCGAACTGCATTTGCTTTGCCTCGAGTGGTGACATTAGAGCAGCCATATGAGCTCAAGGAGCCTTTTATTGGGCCAATCCTATCACTTCTCCTTCGTCCTTGCATACTGTCGATGCGTGGAGATGTTACAGAACTTAACCTGCGGAGATCTGGATGGACTACTCTGGCTAGTTGGAAGGCGAGTTCTGCTGATGATTCTTCAGGCTCTGTATTGTTGAAAAAAGAGCTCGACATGCTCAAGCAGCGTGAATAGAGCAAGAGGAGGTAAGCAGAGCCCAGTGGAGCTTAAGCAAGTGAATGTTGATCTAGATGATTAGGCTGCAACCTAATAAACATGTTACAGTCTATCAGTAGATATAGAGGTGGTGAGAGAAAAGTAATCTCGATGATCAAAGTAAAGGTTTCATTGAAGTTGCAATTGATAACATGTAGGTTGAATCTCATCGGAGATTTTATGGGACTAAGGTAGAACTACGGGGGACGTTAAGAACGTTAAGAACGTTAAGAACGTTAAGAACGTTGGACCCCGAAATTTATCAATAAGGTAGGTAAGTTAATGTCACTCGTAAGTAATAAGTGATGCCTTCCGAATTAGGTTAAAGGCACACGATCACAGCAACCTGGGAATCGGGACACAAATTTCAATAGTACATTACATACAGATTCTGTTCTACCGTCAATCAGTACCTTACGGTAAGGTATAACCTTCATCTGGTTTCTAAACAGACCAGATATCTTAGTTTCATCAGTCATCTGTGGACTTTTTGGGCCCCTGACTATAAAACACAGAATTCTCTGGCCGTTAAACTCGACACGTAAAGCCCAGATATTTCCAACAAACACTCCTTCTCCCGTCGAGTCACCCAAGCAGGCAAACAAACCCGTATAATCGTACAGAAACTCCCCGCAATGCAATGATATACAGAACGCTCACAATCATCAAATACTCATGCAATCATTAAGCTGCCCGTTCCGTCCCCTGTTCCTCCGTTGGTTGAACGATGTCACTATCGCCAAATATTCCCTGGGCATCCCACATTGCCGCTGTCGACGTATCCGGATCCTCATACAGTGAAAACATGTTTACCGGAGGCGAACTAGGCATTGGAATATCCGTGCTGAAGAAGTTATCGCTGCTAAGATCATCTAAATTGAGTAAAGTGGACGTTCTACCCGGTGTGTCGAAGTTGGGTAACATGGAAAAATCAAACAGTTTCGACGGTGAGCTGTTGACTCCGTCTGAAAGAAATTGCTGTAGTTGCATCGTAAACGGTGTCATTGGCGCCATGAGCTGCCCGGTCCTAGAAGTCCTTGTCGGTGTCTCCAACAGATTGATCTCTGCTTCGTTCGTGCCGGAGCCATATCCGCGACTTGGCGTCAAAATGCCCCTCCTCGACCTGGACGTCGTCGGCGTCTGCAACAAATCCTTGAAAGAGTGAGTAGATTTTGGAGTGGTATGAGGCGATCTGCTCTCCATTTCTTCAAATAAGTGAGCGAGGCCATCATCATCCCCTTGTGGTGGCTGATTCTCCTTGTCGGTCGTGTCTATATCGTTGAACTCTATACTTGTAACTGCTTCGACAGTAATTTCAGTCGGTTCAACCGAACTCTGAAGCTTCGAGGGATTGGGCCCATCCTCGAGTGACTTCACCTGGCCCTCCTTCCTTGGTGAAGGAAAAAGTAACCGTCTTGTCGGTCTCGGTGTAAGATCAGGCTCTATCTCAATAGGGCTGTCCTGAGATCCTAGAAACTTTGCTGGACTAGACTGGATGGCGCGCCTTAACGCAGCTTCTGCTTTTGGATCGTCCCAAGTATTCTTCGGCAAATTCCCGCTGGATAATGGCTCCATACTGACAGCCCTTGGCCTCTTTCCAGATACCCTAATCTCCGGCACTTCGCCCCTTTCTTCCTCTATCCCGTCCACTTTTTCAATTGCGTCCGGGGGAAATGGCGCATCGGTAAAAACCATGTCAGAAAGCTCACCACCCAGTCCAGATTGTTGTGTCATGGCAGTATCCCCTGATTTCTTCTTCTTACTGCGTTTCTTTTTTGGCTTATCCGCTGTATGTGAACTGTCTTCCGCGGCGACTTGGGGCCAGAATTGTGGAGGACGCATGAACTTCTTCTTTTCCAGCCAAAGTCCACATGCTGAAACATATTAGTCGCTAAAGTTGGCTAAGACAAACAAATTCCTTGCAGATACTTACGGTTACAAAGTATGAGTTGATCAAAGACCTTGTTCTTCTTTTCCTCCGAAGTCGCGTTCTTCCTATACACCCTACATTGAGTTACAGGTTCACCTTCGTTCCATATTGGCTCGGTGCATATGTATGTAGAATCATCTGGTGTAATTTGCTTTTGCATCTCCTCTGGTGTCATATCATACGTCTTGATCCATGCTTTTCTCCAAGTAGGTGTGCGAATAACACCACAATGATGACAGAACGTTGGCATTTCACCTGCAGCAATCGCTTGCTGACATCTTTCATCAATTACCTTTTTACGTCTTGCACCTGATCCACTACGAACCTTAGGGCTTCCCGGGGCTACATCGTCGCCATCAGGTCCATCCGGAGGTGGAGGCGCTCCATCACCACCAGACCACGTTTGCGACCGTGAAAAATCCAATCCTTTCTTAGCAGCCGGTTTTGAAGGAACTGGAGTAGATGATCGTGAAGGCGCAGCTGAAGTCGTTCCCTTAGGTGGAATCGGTGGGAATGTCAGACCGTTCGTAATTGTAACCTCAGTTCCTGTTTGTTGAAGAATCGCAGGATCAATATTTGAGATATCAAGGGATATGTTCCCACTAGTGTTATCGACGGCCTCGGTCTCTCTAGCTTGCGTATTCAATGATTCGGGTACAGGAACAGTTGGGACAGATGAAACTGCCGCTACAGACGCAGGGATTGGTACGGGCGATGATGGAGTAGGTAATGATACAGATGCAACTCCTGCTTGTGCTATACTTTGCCCTGCAACAGAGCCATTACGAGATTTACGGTAATGAGCCTTTGCGGGTCTTGGAAGTATTGATGTAGGTAATAGATCAGGATCACCAGGTTGAACTTCCATCCATATTGGTTCGGACTTTGGCTCAGAAACCCGAGGCTTTTTGGTAGATTTTCTCGACTTCTTTTGTGTACCCTTTTGCGGCTCAACCTGGTAACTTGTATCGCTCATGAAACCAGAATCTGTCATATAGGGTAAAGTAGGGAGCACAGGACTTGAAGGTGCGGGCGAATAATATTCGTTGGTAAAAACTGGAGGTGAGGAGGGGAAATCAACTGGGCTGGCATCTTCCTCCGGAGATTCTACAGCAGATTCTGGGGCTACAGACGGCCTGGGAGAGGCTTGCGGATTATAAGGGGAAAGGTATTCCAGTGTACGTAGTGTGGCAGTATCCGCTGTAGATTCACGTCTAAGAGAGCTTGCAGGCCTTAGGGGACCACGTGCTTGAGGAAGACTTCCACTCTCGGGGCGAGGAGTCGGGGCTCGTGGAGGGACTTCGAGCGGATTTGCGTTACCAGCTCCGGGATTGATGGGCGTTGGCCGATGCATACGGATAGATGCAGCGGCACTAGCAGTAACCCTCAGTGACTCATTCTTCGCACCGAATGAGGATCGACCCCGCCATTCTGCTTTCTCAACTTTTGCCCTCTTCCTAGCAGGTCCATCTTCGCCACCCCCATCTTGCATGGAATCATACCTGCCATCAAAAGATCCAAATGAACCATGTCGGATGAAAGATTGTTGGTCACCTGTGACCGATGAACGAGAGCCGGGTCGCTGATTGCCATCCTGAGTGACGTGCTGCAGCATAGCAGAGGCGCGAAGACTTGGTGTCGGACTTCCAGATCGACTGGGTTGTGTGCTATGCGACATTGGTCCCATGATCTGGTCTTCCATACCCGGTTTAGATGAGTCAAAGTTATCGCCGGGATTGGCTGATGCCAAGCCCTGGGTTAGGAGCTGGTGGAGGGATTCGTGGCCACCCACACTATTTGCCCTCGGCTCAATGTTTGGGGGATTTTGTAGATGTTGTGCAGCCATCATACTCGCAGCTGTAGGATTCTCTTTGATGAAGGCTAGCCAAGTCGCTGGATCCATCCCAGGAGGTACACTTTTGCTAATAGTACGATATCTGTCCATGGTCTCCAAGAATTCGTTCTGCATGGAGTTTGGGACGGGTACTAATTTCAGCTTCACTTCGAGAGTTTCCTTAATGCCATTTGAGAACAACCCCAGAATGTTCTTGCACACCCTTCCTGTTATCATTGTTTTTGAAACAAGCGCTGGAGCAGATGGTGTGGTGGACGCAGCAGCCAGTACAGACGAGAGCATACCTTGCCCGACGAGAGGCGTTTCATATTCTGAGTAGTCGTATGCGTAAACGGTGAAGTCATGGCCGAGTTTGGACACCAGCTCGGGACTGGCGGCAACGATAGCTTGAATGCAGGTCCTCAGCTCGATGATACCAATCTGGGTGCCCTCGTCAATAGCAATGGTTGGGATATTCATAGTATTAGGCAGACGTGCCAAACAGTTTGTCTTGTTTTGATCATCGAAGGTATATAAAACCTTTACTCGCATCTGCCGTCGAGGTATGTCCGCATCCAAGGTATCTGGATCATCCAAGTCCGCAGGTCCAGAGGGCGGCTGAGGGGAGCCATAGTCCCCAGATGTAGGAACTGAATACATGGTAATGTTGTCAGTATCATAAAGTTATTAGCAGATTGGTGAGAAAAAGTTGGAGTAACAATCTCTCAAGCAAAGGACGCGGATCGTGCTCGGGTGGTTGGGATGGACATAGCTAAATAGCGTGTAACGGAGGAAATTGTAGATCGAAAAGCGTGGCTTAGACTAATGTAGGAGCCTAAGATAAGGAGTCATAAGCACACGCGTGTGGAAACGTGAATTGAAGGCGAAAGAGTTACGAGGGCGTGGTGAGGAAGAGGAAGTTGTTGGTGTATGCTTTGATCTACGTTCAAGCTTGGTTGACCTTTCGACGCGCGATGTACACTGCACCTTTAGCGCTACCAGCCCGCCGTACAACTAGCGCTCCCTAGTCCAACCGATATTTCCACTACATATCATACATGTGCCATTCCATTTCTTCCCATCATTCACAGACCCGTGACAATGTCGGACGCAAAGATTCAGTAAGTATTGAACTCCTTCTCGCGAGTTTATAATGCTGACAATTTTTCATAGAGAGCTTCTGGCAAAACCTCGCAACGAGTTAACGTACGTCCCAAGGCCCCAGTACCCTTCTCTCAGTTTTCTTCGAGCAAATGCTATTGAGTCCCTCTTCCAAAGCGACCCACTCTAACTTCAGATTTAGGGAATACGAGATTGGCCAGCTTGAGGAATATGAGTTTACCTCCGGTCCTCTTTCCATCCTCCAGACCGCGGTGCGCTCCCACACTCAGGTCCTCATATCATGTCGCAACAACCGTAAGTTGCTAGCACGCGTGAAAGCATTCGATAGGCACTGTAACATGGTCCTCGAGAATGTGAAAGAAATGTGGACGGAGACACCTCGTAAGGCAGATGGGAAAGCGGGGCGGCCAGTGAACAAGGATCGCTTCATCAGCAAGATGTGAGTCATTCTCAATTCCGTCTTGAGGTTCAGAAATATAACTAATGCGCTGTGTGTTATACAGGTTTCTAAGAGGCGATTCCGTCATTCTTGTTCTTCTCAGTTGATTGGCCCGAATTTACTTTTATCAGATCATCGCAAAAGGGGGGCGTGCCTTAGGGCTTGCTTAACTAGGGACGTGGGTGCCTGGAGTTGAAAATCGACTATTCATTAGGAATGATTACTGCCGCAAGGATCTCGAAAAAAATCAATCCCGCAAACAGATCCCACGAGTCTAGAAGGCCTCGCTTAACCCTAACAAAAATTCGCTCAAACCGTATGCTCCCGGATCTGGTACTTCCTGCCATCCTTCGCCACCAACATACACTGTCCGACCTAATTTGGCCCTCATCCCTTTTGTCTTTTGGGCTCCTTCCGCAGCTGACTCCGCGGCAGATTTGATGTCGGATGTTTTAGAAAGAGTTTCAATAAAGGGATGTAAAGCATCCATCAATGTCCTGTCGCCCGGTTTTGCTGGAGTGTATTTGCTCAACGACTCTAGTGATGATTGCAATGCTTTCGACCACGTCTGAATTGTGACTGGTATAGGTGATGATGAAGATTGGGTGCGGAGACCGTACGCAAGCGCGTTCAAAAAGATAGCGTAGAGTGCACCAGAAGTTCCGTCCATGTGCGATTCCACCTCTTGCGTGATTCTGTCAAGAAATATCGCAGCATCGCCAGGGACTTGTTTATTCTCTAACAAAGTAGCAATAGCTAAACGAGATCAATTAGCATCGATGAACGGATCGAGCGTAAAATATACCATACCCTCGGCTCCGCGTTTCAGACCTGTCCCACAGTCACCATCTCCGACCACTGTATCATATCTCGTAACCTCCGGCTCCGCCTTGATGAGTCTCTGTAAACCGGCGTTAAGAATCCTCTTTGCGAATTCAGAATCCACTAGGAAAATGTTAGCGTACTCTCTATTGAGCACCAACCTCAACCCACATTGTAGATTGCTCGGCTTAGCTTCCTCAGTCATTGTGATCTGCTCCTCCTTCCCCGTTTCCTCCCTCCTCTTCCACGTACTGGTTGAAACCGGTGCAGACCATCCCAAAGCTTCAGCTGGGGCATCCAAAAGTTCCAGCATTGAGAGACCTAACCCTCCTAAACCCAAATCCGCAATCTTCAACAGTGAAATACTGAACCCCATGCCGTTCAGACTCGTCATAAAAGTCCCCGCCAGTATTCTAACCGGCTTGATATTCCAATCCCCCTCAAGTTGCCCCAGCACCACCGCTACGATTCCACTCATCTCTAACACACTAACACCACCTAGATTGTTAACCAATAGGACCGTCTCATCTTCTCCGCTGATATTTAGGAACGCTCGATCCTCGTCACTTTGGTCCAGCAGATGCTTCAACATCGTCTGCACCAAAGCTACCAAGTCCGCCGTCTTCCTTTCAGAACCAGGTTCATTATGGATCCCCATGCCAACCTCGACCTCGCCCTCCGCGACGCCATCCTCATCCCCCTCACCCTTCTCTCGTCCCGGTACATGCACATGTGCTAAACTCGCCCCAATAGACACCAGATTCGCCGCCACTGTTTCTGCAACCCTCCTCACCTCTTCCAAGCTCCCCCCCTTCTCCGCCGCCGCTGCCGCAATCTTAAGCACCAAACACGTCCCCGCGATCCCCCTCCTCCCCACCTTCCCCCCTTGGCCCCTCCCCACCCCGACATCGTCTCCCACCACGACCATTTCGACCTGCAAACCAAGTGCCCGCGCCTTCTCGACCCCCATGCCGAAATTCAGCACGTCGCCTGTATAGTTCATCACGACGACGAGGACCCCTTTCTCCCGGGGGACGCGGTGGAGCAGCGCATGTCTTACCTGCGCCGCGGACGGGGAGGCGAAGATTGTACCGGCAACGGCGGCGGTGAGGAGGCCCTGGCCCACGAAGGAGGAGAAGGAGGGTTCGTGGCCCGATCCGCCACCGGAGAGAAGCGAGACGGTTGCGGGCGAGGCGGGTAGGGGACGCAGGTAGATGGTCTTGTTCGCGGAGTCGAGGAGCAAGGAGGGGTTGAGGAGGGGGAGGGAGGAGAGGGCGGTATGGACGAGATGCGTGGGATCGTGGAGGAAGTGTTTTGCTATCGAGAGGTCATGGTTAGGTATGGATTTGGCTATTGGGAGAGGAGGGTCTGGGTTGAGATGCGTACATGACATTTGGTATCGCTTTATCTGCTACTGCTGTGTGAAGTTAAAGCTGGAAGTCCTGGCATTCACGGCTTGAAGTTCAGTACGGAGCATATTATATCACTTTAGTTCTACATATGTTTGCTCCCTGATTACCTGCATGAACTCACGTTCCAGGCAAGCTTTCATGGTGTGGGGTCGATGCGGGGCAGCTCCCTTTCCGTATTGGAGCTTCCCCGGCATCGGTATCAACATCCGTTAATCATTCGCTGACCGATTTGTACAGTTTCAGTACACCGGCCATTATCATTTAGGGTACACCGGTAATATGGGGTCTATATGTCCCCTTTCGAGGTATTCCTATCCTTTCATATACTCATATTCAAAAACACCTTCGACATAGAAGTATAACCAGATGGTGTGCTGTGGTAGAGTCATGATTCCAAATACGACTTTATGTGTTCGGGGAATGTATAGTGCATAGGGATACCGGGAGGGAAATGAGAGGTAATATTGCAAAGTTCAAAATGACATTAGAAGCACTCAGCCTGTATATGTAGAAGACCAAGTACTTAATCGATCAAAGGAATTCCTCTCATTTGATATCGATCTGCATATGATGCCAAATTTGGTGCACCAACGAAGATCCATCGTACAACCCCCACACTCGTCTTCTGTATTCTCGTACGGCCTTATAGTAAGGCCTCATATCCATCTGACATTTGTCAAATTACTCACTATACCTACAAGTTCGAAGATGTCCGGCCATCCCGTGTTGGTGGTACGGAGAAGGCGTAACAGGCATACTCGTACGCTTTGACGGCACTGGTGCTCTTGGTCTATAATCGTTAGCATAGTACGAGCATAAGGACAATTTTCTTACGATATATTGCGCGCACAGGTACTACGCAGTTCAAAAAAGCCAAAGTGATGTTCCGTACTATGTTTCATCACCTTCACCCTCTAGAAGAACGTATTCGAGGATATCGCTAAGGGTAAGGACTCCTTCAAGCTTGCCGTGTTCATTCAGAATAACTAGACGATGTACTCTTGATCTCCGTATGGTATCAAATATAGTATCAAGCCTGTCTTGTACAGAACATGTGTAGATACCAGAGAAGTCCTAATCCAATATTAGCAATGACAGCCAGTACTGGAAACAGAATGCGAACACACATCTGAGCGCTTCAGAAGCGCTTCACCGACATTCAAGGATAGATCCTCGTAATTTCCCCCTTTGATGAGCGTTATGACATCGACCGCTTCGAACACATTGAGCACTGCACCGCCTATGGGAATTAGCTGAGTTATCTTGAATAAGTCATAATCCTAAAAACATACCGTCTCTATCTAGAATCGGTACACTTGAAATATTCTTCTTTACCAGCATGTGTATTACATCCATGACTGGCGTATCCATATATGCCGTAGCCAGGCCAGTGTATGTTCCGACGTTCAGCTCTTTAAGAGGCTTCTTGAGGAGTTGGGTCTCCTTGACATTCACAGCGACGAACTTAAGGATTCTGTATTGTGTAACTACACTCACCACCATAGAGCGGTTCGTTTCGTCGTCAACATCCACTAGAGGGATTCTTCTGGCTCGGGACTCCAGCATGCGTCTACACGCCTCGTATAGAGGGCGTTCGGGGTGTATCGAGACAGTTTCGATTGGTGTGACGCCAAGTGCTCTCTCGATTTCTAACTTCACGTTAGATCAGTCATGCAATGTATTCCTTGTACGATTACCTCTCAAACTGCTCAGACGGAACTGATCGACTCTTGACAATGCGTCAGGGTTTTGCCAATAGTACTGAATAACGTTGATATAGTCTGACGTGGTAAGCAATCCCGCAAAGGTAGACGTATCTGAATCCCATAAAGGAGCAGATACAATCCCTTGGACACATATTAGTCTATGAATCGAGAATTTCCAGGGCTACTTTTAGTCCGCTATTTCATACCATTCTGAATAAGTATATTGAGGGACTTCTTGACAAGCAATGACGTATCGAGGATGATGAGTCGAAAACTCAGTGGAAGGACGTCATAACTGGTGCGCACTTTTAAGAAAGCGCGTATGGCCCGCTACAGATATAAAAGGTCAGCGACAAATGTTCTTCAACATAAATGGGACCACCTACGAGCCCCTCCCGCTGTTCGATGTCAACTGGCTTTAATGGTTTCGCGGGAGTTGTAGGGCGTGAGTGGCCTAGGGGTCTAAGGTAGCTGGACGGCGTCACAAAAGTTGGGGCGATATGACCTTGGGCGATATTATGATGGGGGAGATTGGGCGCGTCATTCGAGCGTAGGTGAGGTTCTGCTGCTTCTGACATTGTGACTTTAAGAAAGCGAGAAACAAGCCGCTCGAAGCGGTCCTAGTTCTGCAGAGAGATTCCGACACGAGTGAATTCGCCGCTGAAATAGATAAAAGGTAGAACAGGTAGTGAGCTGAGGTAAAAGTAGGTGGTTGAGTTCACACGTGGGGGACATGGAGAGATGACGGGAGTGGCCTTTGTGGGTTTCTATCGATGCAAAGGTGGGGCTTGATAGAGTTCTGCAGTAAACAATCACCCGGGGTGAAGAATCTCAGGGCATTTAGGTTTTGTACCTGACAGTAGCTCATATGGATGAGAAATGAATTAATTCCGTTTGACAGGTTACGTCAGAAACGTGCAGCTGAAGTGCTGAACCATAACGAGTCCTGATGGTCAATTTTTATTTTCCATCTCAAAGTCCACTCTCGTGTTGCTCACTCTGCTATAAAGTAAAAATCAACTCGAAAAACCCGCATAGAGTCGAACGAAGGCAACAGGATTTAATGATCCTTATTTGCATGACCTGTAGCTACATGCCGACGCCTTCTTCACATGCTCAAATAACCCGCTCGTCGTCAAAGTAACTCATGGAACACATGAAAAAGAAGTACAAAGCAAATAGTATCCCACCAGGACCTAAGACCACCGTAATGAAAATCCATGCAGCAAAGATGGCCCAGATGAATCGCCGTTATAAGTAGTGGCATAGCTACTTGAGCGTTGAGGTTCGAAATCATAAGCCCCAAAACTTCAGTTCTGTTTGCCTGTTGGTATCGCGCCCTGTGGGTCTAATTCTGGACCCGGCTCAGCTTCTTCCTCCTCCCTGATCATTTCTGAAGTTGTCTTGTCAAGAGCTTCACCTCCACTTTCATCCAATTGTTTCTTCGCTTGAGATACGATAGAGTCAGCCTCACTGATCCCTCCTTTAGTGCTTGGTGGATCACCATCGACACCCATCAGGGGCTGACCCTTGCGTTCCTTCAGTGCTTTGTTGTCGAATCGAACGATCATACAGGAAAGGTTATCGGTGGAGAAGCGAGCCAATGCGTGGTCAACGAGCTGTTTAGATGCAGCTTGTGCATCATGTGTATTGCGGACAAGGTCGACAGCCTCTTGATCTGTACATACATCCCAGAGCTAATCATCGAGTTAGCACATGCGTCATTTCGATATAGGAGTAACTTACGCCATCGCACGCCAATATCAAGAACTCGTCCTGATCCGCTTGGATTACAGTTTCGGTGGTATAAGGATGGCCAGTAACTAAATCTTTCATGTATGAGTCACCCAAGGCTCTAGTAACAGCAAGAACCCCATTCACACGATTGTTGAGAATGAGACCGCCCGCATTTGCCACTCGCCTCCCCTCGTTCTCGTCACTACCTTTATGGTCATAAGAAAGCCGCAGGGCTCGTCCGTTACGGCACAGTACAATACGTGCGTCGCCAACGTTAGCCGTATATAATACCCTCTGGCGTGAGGCTGATTCTCGGAGACGGGCTTCTGTTGCCAAGCCGCTGTCAGCATTTGAGATTGACTCTTGCTGCTCTTGCGGAGCCTTTATGGCTGCAGCTGTAGCCGGAGCCAGCGAAGAAGATCCGGTTGCAGATTGAGAATTGGGAACCCTGTCTTCCCAACGAAGGACAGCAATCACTGCGGTACAACCACTGTTCTTCAAAGGTAGCTTTTCCAGTTGCTGGTCCACCTGGGTGAATGTCTGATCTAACAATTCGGGGATGGGTGTGTTCGGATGTTTACGAATCATATCTTCTAGAAGGACATGGAGCTTTTTACCACACCAGTCCGCGGCAAATGTGCCTGCATGACCATCAAATATTGCAAAATAACCATTATCCGTCTCCACAACAGGGTGGTTCGTAGAATCGGTAAGGCTAGACGCAGACTCAGACGCGGATGCGGACTTCGCGCTATTAGAGGCTCCTTCGGAGGTGAGAGACGGTGCTGGAGTGCTCAAGAAGTTGTATAAGTAGGCGTGTGTATCTTCCATAGTCCTGCGACATTTCTTGTTCTTGTCTTCTGTTACTCCTACCCTGAAGGTAGATCTTGGTCCTGGCACAGACTCGCCCGCAGAATTATTATGTGAACCTTGAGGTACGACCAGAGCGGGATCATTCTTCCCTAGCTTATGCAATGGTGACTGAGTTCCTTTCTCAGCTGAGTTGATGTTCGTAGGTGAAGAACTATGCATGTGGAAGGATTGTTTCGCGCTTGAGAACATGTCTCGAGCTCTAGACACGCCACTGCTTCTTCTTTTCTTTTCGGTGCTTGTGGAAACGTCTTCACTTGATTTTCGACCTACAGGACCGTCTATAGGGCCAGACTTTTTCTCCGAGTTGATGTTGTTGTTGTTGTTGTTGTTGTTGTTGTTGGGTATGGTGATATTCGAAGGCTTTTCAGCGTCATTGGCGGAGGGCGAGTCCACGGCTGTGTCGTCTTCCTTGTCAGGGTTCCCAGAGGAGCCAAACATACGGTTTAGCAGACCTCCTTGGCCGGAGAAGCTCCTCCGCTTATTTCCTGCCAGGTTGAAGGATTGTCAGGAGAGTATTGCACCGAAATTGCACACGTGTGGAGTGAATGGGGGCTTGAAAGGCTGCTTCGGCGGGGTTGGATGTTGAGAGAACTGCGCCGAGAGGTGGCTGACGAGACTGAAGGAAAGGCTGAGGTGTACGGAGTAAGGTATCTATGTGCAGAGAAAAGATCATGTTAGTGACATGACTGTTGACAGAAATAGACTTTCTGCTGAGATTTATATCTGCAGTATGGCGATCTGGTGCCAGTGAGTAAGGCAAGGTAGTTTGATATGGAAACTAACCGGGAGGATGGTAATGATTTTCTAATCCGGGGAGAGGATCCGGTGGGTGGTTTGCGGCCAACACAGCCACGAGTACAGGAATTGGGGAGTTCGTGAGGCACGATAGGCAGCAAATAATAAAGGATGAGTGAGCAAACGGAAATTTTCAGGTGTTTATTTGGTGGGCAATGCAGTAGAAGAACTAGAGAGCGTCAAGGTATGTGTATGCCTTGGTTGTATAGATTGTACTATACTGTACAAGAAACACCTAGGTGCGCGGTTAGGAGGACTTGGGGGAGGGGTGCCACTACTGCTTGCCTCTGCCCTGATGCCCTGCGCCGTCGATCTGCGTCCAGCCAACACAACTTCACCAAGTGCCTACGTACAGCTTTGTGCCCCTCCTGACAACGTCTTGAGAATTTCGTAGGTTGTAGAGAGTAGAGGAAGTAATACAAAGAGCTATTGATCAAAACCGTACTCAGATCTGGTTTTCATTCAAAGAAATGGGAGCTTCTTGTGTATCTTGTGGTGTTGATGAGAGATGACGCCCCAAGTCAAGCGCGTAACCAACCCCACGGTGAGGGGTCAAGGTGAGGTCCCGACAAGCCTAAAGGTAACTAACTAATGATAAAGAGTTGGAAGCGAGCTTGATCATCACATAAGATAGCTGGGCTCATAGCGCCGTACATGAAGGTAAGATAGGATGGGAGTTGTCACGCTCAGCAAGAACTCAAGGAAAAGTTTGTAGCATTTGCGGAGCAGTACCGCTTGAGGGATTCTTTACCAAGGTAGCTCTAATAGCTGCAAACTCCAGGATAACCAGAATCTATCCATAGCGATAGCGCCGGACAAGTACCAATTGCCGTTACTCCAAGATAGGGCCCTTAAATAGCGCCCAAATCATTTCAATAGAGATCACCCTATATTGTTAGGAGCACCTTAGCTTGCACTATGCTTAACATATAGAGAAATCTGATAGTTTGATGCAGTAAAGAGCTCCGTGTTCGTCAAATCGCTTTCCTACTTTGATAACAGTACCTGCTCACAGGCTACCAATTGAGCACTTTCAGCACGTATTCCGGTGCCGTGAATATTCTGATGGAGGTCCCTATAAGCAATCTCTCTATCTCATCACCACGGAGAATAGTTCATCAAGTCGTAAAATACTCGCCGCAGAGTTAGGACAAAACGTTGTTCCAAGGTAGTACTGGACTTTTGACGTGAATTTCATCATCTTCTTAGATCGTTGAGTCGTGCTTGGAGGTCGTCGTCTCCAGGATCACCGCCTCCAACGGCTTGTGCGATCCTCCCATCGGATACTGACTGTTTTTGGAGATCTGAGGGAGCTTCACCAAGCTACAAATGATTAGCATTCTATAAACACGGCGAGCAGTTCCTTCACGAATCAAAGTAGGGAATAGGTTACATACCAATTGATTAAGATCCACACCGACCTCATCAAGGACTTGATTCACGACTTCCTCGCTGTCTTCCTCATCTTCTAGGCCAGTAACATCATCTATAGCATCATCCATCATTTCCTGCCGTTGGTCCATAATATCGTTTTCTTTTTCAAATTCCATAGCAATTCTCTGGAGTGCGGGAAGGTTCATTTGCCTATTCATACTACCCAGTAAAGCTGTTGCCCCTTTCATAGACTGCATCATTTGTTCGTTGCTTCGGACGGTCTAAACGTTCATTAGTATCTCATACGCGTGGGATAAGGGTTCCAGCACCGACCTGTATTCTCAACGATATGGCCTGTAGTTGTGTTCTCATTTGATAGAACTTCTGGATATATCTACAATAAACCATAAGTAACCATCCACAAGGGTGGCATTTGCACATAAAGCTACGACTGAGACTGACCTTCTCGTCCTGACCAGATCTTTTGCCTGTATCTTGACAGCCCCCATTTGCCCATTCTTAGCGCTTTTCTTTATGTCTTGTACGAGTTTTTTTTCTTGGTTCTCTAGCTTAACTCTTTCCCTATCAAGTTCGCGTTGAGTCTTCTCAAGAGCCCGCTGATGTTTCCGTAGTCTCTCCGCAGGCGTCATCCGCTTCCCAAATGCCCATTCTACTATCTATGATGATAATTAGCGGGGAGCGATAGTCTAGTCTTCTGGATTCTTTACATTCATAGCGCAAAATGGTTCTTTTAGAATGGAGTTTCGGAGCAAGTAATCCTCTACGTTCCTATTGTACTCTGAGTGCGTTTAAGACAAGATATGGGAACTTCGATAGGTTGTACAATTCGTTCGCCGCGCAAGTTTGATCCAACTCGCAAGCGGAGGAAAGCCGGCGCTACCTAGTACGTCCGAGTGCCAAGGGTCTCCACCTATTCTTTTCCGCATCATCACCTCAATCTCAAAGATTCACCGCCTATCTTTATTGCATTCCCTATCCGACATGCGCACCCTTCATTTGCGTAGATTCAACACAATTCAAAGATGAATTCGAACGACTACTCAGATCAGGATGCGGATCCCTTCAGAGCGGAGTCGTCCCGACGCGATTCGCCTCCTCAACAAAAAGCGCCTCTTCGACCGAATTACATGACAGTGGGTTCAGGTTCAACCTCTGAAAGCGCCGCACGTCTTATGGCAATGATCGATCAAGATTCTGGATATGGAGGAAGTGTAGCGGACGGTGAGGGTCTAGCTCGAGGATGGCATCCAGGTATTACAGAGGATCGACCGACTCCCAGCCATACTCCAGTTCTTCCGGGAGAGAGCAGTGCTGAGTGTATGTATCCAATCGAAAAGAAGACTTTATGTATAAACTTGGACTAACAAAGTTTCAACAGCCGAGAATGAGAGGAGAGTCTTCGCTAGCCATGTTCATCAACTGTTCTAGTGAGTCTTTTTGTTGTCATCAAATTGCACTCATTGGCTAATTATACATGTTACAGCAACCAGAATAAGAATGCTCTGAATCGTGCAATTGGCCAGACTGTCGAAGTTTTAAAGAACCTCCAAAAGAAGAACTCAGAATGGCCTGCTCACTACCCATCAGTCCAACGTCCTACAGATCATTCTTCTGTCCCACATGCGGACCCTCGGCCAGGTTTACATCATACCCAATCTACTCTAGACAATCATTATGGGCTGGATCAATCACCTACAAGCAGACCTACCCCTCCACGTCGCGCTGGCACAACCGTTGGAGCAGCTCATTCTCAAGCAGAATCAAGTTCCGCAGCCGCTCAAACCGCTATTCCGGAACCACGACTAATTACGCCACAGCTCTCCCAGGAATTCTCTGTACTTAAGATCGACTTGAAGATGGGCAACTTGTCCCAAGCAGAGCTCGTTCATTCTCTAGAAAAGCATTCCATCGCAGCTCTACTCGATGGCCAAATCAAACAGAGCGTCCGACACCTCTATTCACTACGAGAACGGATTGAAGATATATCGAGCAAAGTACTCGTAACGGGTGACCTCAACGCTGGAAAGTCAACGTTCTGTAACGCTCTGTTGCGTCGCAAAGTACTCCCTGAAGATCAGCAACCATGTACGAGTATATTTTGCGAGGTTCTAGATGCAAGAGAAAATGATAATATCGAAGAAGTGCACGTGATACCTAAACGGGTAGCACGGTACAATCGAGATGATGAGCGTACTTTCGAAGTACATCCATTGTCAGATTTGGAGAAAATTGTGACGGATAGTGACCGCTATTCGCAATGTAAAATTTACATCAAGGATATACGAGGCCTTGATGAGTCTCTCCTAAATAATGGAGTTGTGGATATCGCTCTCATCGACGCTCCAGGTTTGAACGCTGATTCCGTCCTAACAACAGCAGTATTTGCGAGACAAGAGGAAATAGACGTTGTAGTCTTCGTAGTGTCGGCTGCTAATCATTTTACTCAATCTGCGAAGGAGTTCATTTTCAATGCTGCCCGAGAGAAAGCATACATTTTCATGGTTGTCAATGGGTTTGACAATATTCGGGATAAGAATCGATGCCAAGAGATGATTCTCAAACAAGTCGCTGGACTAAGTCCCGCTACATTCAAAGAGTCGTCAGAACTAGTGCATTTCGTTTCCAGCAACGCAATCCCCGTGGCTCCTGCAGAGCTTAACAGGCCTGGAGGAGTCGATGGATCATCATCGGGGTCTGGCCCTGGGTTTGAGGATCCGGGTGATGACCCAGATGGCGATGATGACGAACCAAAGGGGAAACATGGCGATTCAGGATCTCCTATTACCGGTAAAGGCAAAGGAAAAGAGAAAGAGCGGGAGAAAATTCATGCCTTTGAAGAACTCGAAGCTTCTTTGCGAAGATTTGTGCTCGAAAAGCGCTCACGGTCTAAACTTGCCCCGGCGAAGACATATCTCATGCACCTACTCGGAGACCTGCATAGCCTCGCGACAGTCAATAGGGATGTTGCACAAGCAGAACTGGACCGGGTGACTAAGGATCTTTCTGAGATAGAACCCGCGTACGAAAAGTCGAGGAAAGTAAGAGCTGAAGCTGGGGAAAAGGTCGATAGTACCGTTGAAGATACAGCATCTGAGGTTTACAAATTCACACGCGATACTCTCAATTCGTCCATTGCTCGAGTTGCAGAGGAAGATTTAGGTGTACCTTATCCAGGTCTATTCAGCGTATACGACTATGCCGAAGATATCAAGTCTGCGATGATAGAGATCATTGCGGAAAAGGTAGAATTCTGCGAAGAGCATGCTCGTGGAAGGATCGGTGATGGTTTCAGTGCCATAAAATCTCTTGGTCTCTTACATTTAGGTGACAGCTTCGCCCACGTCTCGATTCAACCTCAGCAAATTTATCGGCGTAAGAAGGATGCTCTAGCTCGCTACATCGATCTTGAGGTCGAGACCTGGGATTTCTTCGATGTGTCAAGTCTCTGGGAACGTCAGGAGAAAGTTGCAGGCACAAGTATGGCTCTTACAGTTGCTGGTGTGGTTGGTGGACGTCTGGTTGGTGGGGTTGGCTGGTTGGATGGAACATTGGGCGCTGTGAGAATTGTGGGAGCGAATAATCTGCGCAGGCTCATTATCCCTGGCCTTATTGCGGGAGGTATGTTTCGCTCTACCTTTATTTACGTTGTGAATTTACTAACAGCTGTAGTTGTTCTTGGTGTCTCCTACGCCCTCTCATCGATCCCACAGTCTTTACCGCGCCGTCTCAATGCTAAGCTTTCGACTCAGCTAGCCGCTCTCGATTATACACACTCGAATGCTCTCCGTATTAGCTCCGAAGTACGAAGAGCTTTGAAGTTCCCCGGTGATTATCTTCGCGTTGGCTTGCAGCGTAATATTGAGAAACTCCAGGGGAAAAAACAGGAAACAAGTCAGCTCAAAGAAGAGTCTGAGGTTGCTAGGAAGTACTTTTCTAACCTAATTCGAGAAAGCGAAAGAATTAGAACGGCGGTGACAAGCGTCGACCTGGAAGGGCCATCACCTGGAATTGCTGCTGCGTACAGCTCCTGATCATGTGGAATGAGGCGTCTGGGAAGCATTTACATGGCTGGGATGTGCAAGGCGTTGGTGGAATACAAATTACGACTTACTAGGAACTACCCTCTCTTGTTTTGGATTAGAGATTCCCTGAAACGTGTCCGTTTTTCCCTCACTTGTTTGTAGGTACATACGAATCAATCATTCCAGTACTTGATCACGTCTCTAGTGGTCAATGATAGAATTTCTCTATTATGCTACTAGGATCTACTCAGATATGCACTCCTATTCCCACGCCTAGTATTTGGTCTCCATGGAAATGCACAGAATACTACAAAAAAAACTTTCTAGGAGCTTTATTGTGATGAGCCACCGGAGATGGTAATCACTTGTCCTGTAGGAATTTGTTAGTCGAACGAAGAGGAGAATCAATACCCCGAAGAAGGAACTGACCATTCACCCATCCACCATCGGCCGAACTCAAGAACGCTACTACGCGCGCCACGTCTTCTGGTTCCGCACAACGACCCAGTGGGCAATGATCTGCCATCATCTTCTCAATCTGAGAACCCGGAATATCGGGAGTCCCTCCTGGAATGTAATGCCAGGCGTTTTGTGTAAACATATCACTCTTGATCCCACCAGGTGCAACGCCATTCACCGTAATACCTCTTTTGCCGAAATCTGTGGCGAACGACTTGATCATCCCAATAACAGCCATTTTGGAAGCATTGTACAGTGCGTGGTCTTTAACACCGAGCAATCCAGCGGCAATTGACGACATTAAGATGATGCGTCCGTTATTCTCAATGTTCTTGTATGCAGCTTGCCCCACAAAGAATTGGGCCCGCGCATTCAGGTTGAAGACATGATCGTACTTCTCCTCCGTGATCTCTTCCGTCTTATCCCAGCTCTCTGTGCCAGAGTTGCTCATCACAATATCGATCTTCCCGAACGCCTCCTTCGCTTCCCCGAATAGTCTGTTGATCTCACCCACTTTGGAGACATCTGCTTGAATGCTTACTGCTTTAGCGCCGTTGTCGAATGATTCGATGATCTTGCAGACTTCGTCGGCAGACTCTTTGCTATTAGCGTAGTTGACGATGACGGAGGCACCGCGTTTTCCGAGCTCAATTGCGCAACCTCTTCCGATACCTCGACCGGCACCTAGTCCATATGTCTATTAGCGGTAGATCAATCTTTGGTAGTACTATGGCCTGTCACAAGTTGAACATACCTGTTATTAGGGCTACCTTCCCTTCCAGACTAGCGGTTGGTACGGCGAGAACCATTTCAGATGACACTGAGGAACCTATTTTGCTATTAAATATTAGCATCTGTTTTTCTTATAACTAATATGTTTACTAACACTAATGGGTGATATGTCTATTTGCAAAGTCAATAGCAGCGATACAGGTCGAGGGGGCGAGAGCAACAGGAGAGGATATGGCAATAAGTAAATTGAGTGTCTGACGACGTCTTTTATTACTATATAACTACATAAACCATCCCTTCAATACCTTCACCCGTAGAGCAATCCATTCCCGGAGATGTGAGGGGAGCCGAGCACCGACGATGGCACCCCACAAAACGGCGATACTTTTAGAACAGGATCAGGTACAGGAAGTAGATGTTGCTCCCGGATGAAGATGCAGCCGAAAATAGAGGTAGTGAAATGGGAATTGTTGAATATGCACATGACCTAGGGGTCGAGATGGTGAGTATGGAGAAGGAGGGGTTATATAGAGGGCAGACCGATGACGACGCTGGTGATGCTATTGGAAAATTTCAGCTTTCTGATCAGTGGCTCTATATCTCAGTGAAGTTTAGAATTTGCATTTACTACTTGTAGACATTCGAAGAATTAAGAATTTCGAGTCCTCCCTTCATCAGGTATGTATTATCGACGCCTGCCAGCGGTACCTGCATATTCTGGGCGAAGTGTTGTGAGATTGCAGATCCGTTCCCGGCATTGCTAGCGTCATTGTTGTTTCCGGCATGTTTCGGCTGAAGCTCATCGGGCCGTCAATTCGTGCCGGCGATTATCGGCTTTCATTCTACACCTCACCTCCACGCCTCATGTACCTTAGCACCACCACAGCCACACACCTGTGGCACGACAGTTTTGCCCACGCTAATAGTGGGAAACTCCTTTGAGAACGTACAACTGCCCACTAGGTTTATCATGCATATTCTGGTAAGATCAATTACTATGCCTTACTCTTGAACTTGCTCTCTAATAAGGCGAACAGGTAGTGAATGACGATGGACCTCCTTCCCAGCAATCCTCTCCCTACATCCACTCCCTCATCTCCACATTACAAAAAGCTGGCCACAAGGTCTCTGTGGTCCTCCCACATACACAAAGATCATGGATTGCGAAAGCACATCTAGTAGGCCATAACATCAGACCCACATACTTCCGCCCCGGTACACTGCATAAGGATGATGGTGTAACATCAGAAACACCGTTACCCCTGGACTCTGACATAGAAGAATGGATTCTTGTAGACAGTACACCCGCAAGTTGCGTTCAGATAGGTCTATATCACTACTTCCAGAGCAGAGGGCCCGTAGATCTTGTCGTTAGCGGACCTAATTACGGTAGGAACACCACTGCCGTCTTCTCCTTATCATCAGGTACACTTGGTGGGGCGCTGGAAGCAGCGGTTTGTAACCACAAAGCCATTGCGCTTTCGTACGCTTTCTTCGATCGAAATCACGACCCCGATATCATTAAAGGCGCTTCAGACCTCTCAGTGAAGTTGATAGAACATCTATACAAGATATGGGATCCTAAGGTGTCCCTCTATTCTGTTAACGTTCCGCTCGTAGAAGGTGTGGGCGAACGGAAAGTGCTGTGGACCCAGATGTTACAGAATGCGTGGAGTAGCGGCAGTTGCTTCCAGGAGATTGCGGTACCAGAGGAGGAGGATCAAGGGCCGAAAGAAGCCGAGGCAGAGATCAGGAGCGCAGAGGCTAGAGGGACAGAGACTGAGAATGAGCATATAAGATATACTCATAAGCATTTCAAGTGGGCGCCTAGGTTCAATGATGTCTATGAGAGTGTGAAGAAAAGCCAACCGGGGAATGATGGTTGGGCGGTCCAGGAGAAATACACCAGGTATGTCAATCGCTTATCTTATTCTCTCGACACTATCTTTATCCTATTATACCACACTCTTCGGGTCTACACAGATTTATTTCGGAATACTTACAATTAGCATAGTGTTACGCCGCTTGTGGCAAATTTCATGCATGTCAGCGGTTATGAAGGTGAAATAAGATTGTAAACGCAAGTTCGACTCGACATCGTAGGGATATGCGTCATGACCATGATATGATTCACGAATGCTGTTATGGGGACACGACACATAGACCTGCATCTTCCTCGCATAGGGTATGAATCCCCTTTCAACATCAGATCCGGTATACATTCTTCGGTCTTCTTAGAACTATCGCTTAGAATGGATATTTTTATGAACTCAAAAGAGCTATCTCCCCAAATCTCATCTTTCTGTTTGGACAACTCTGAACTATTTCAAGCCAACTCCATTGCATCCTTTCTTCGGAGAACCATATCTTGAATCCAAGCATTGAATCAACAATAACATTTCATGTAGCTGGTCTTGTGTCTGAGCAAAGAAATTTTACTTAATTCCTACGAGTTGACTCTCCGTATCTCGAAACAATGTGAATAATGTGTTCATCCTCTTTCTATTTCCACCTCGCGGAGGTCCTCATTAACATTTCAAGTATACACTTATTGTTTTGCCACTCTCTATTCCAAACTAGACGAATATCATCAAATATGACATTCACATATTAAGTCACCACATGACCCCTCTCCTCTCCTTCCTAGACCCGGCCACCGCGCGTGAGCTTTATGTCTTCGAATATCTCGAGATTCTCACTTTCTTATTCTTCTATTCCAAATCTATTATCGAGTATACCACCCAAAAAAGTATTGATACCATAACATGGATTATATAACGTCAGTGACCCCTTACCCCTTCTGCAACTACGTCCATGCTCAGTAATATATAGTCATACAGCATACGACGGCACGAAACGCATTGTGCCAGGCCTAAAGATCGATGGACCAGATGCGGGAACTCTAATCTTACTCTCTACGCGTACTGAGGATCATCTCCTTATAGATCGGTCGTACATCCAAGAAGCGTGGTGGTGTTGTATTCCTAGAACTCGACACCCAGTACCAAACAATGTACGCATCATTATGAGGCTGGCCCTTGTGGGTACCGCCAACAATTTGGCTTATGTTCTAACTCCCGCGGTAAGTACACACATGGTATAATTCATAGTACACTAAGGCCAAGTATTGATATAATGTATAGTTCCACCGCGTTCCAGCTATCCATAGCTCTGCGAACGAATACCAGATCCCGAAGTTCTTCTTGAGCCACCAAGCTGCGAAGTCAGGCTTAGGCCGACGCCAGAGCAGTGAGGTTGATACCCTTCCATATCATGAGCTGTACATACGGTCAATCGTCGAACATAAGATCTTATTCGCGCTGATCTGCGATTTCGACCTCAACCTCAAGGACAACCCAATCGACTTGTTCTCCGAATGTATTGCCAACATCGCCGCGTACGCTGATCTGTACAACCTTCTTCAGCCCCTGAAGTCCAAGCTTGCTAACCACCTACTGGCTCATCCGGAAATATGGAACGACCTTATTAAGGAACCCCTTTTCTACCTCTACCTCTCAATCCTCCTCAAGTCAGAGCAATTGTACACCCTAGCGCTCACACACGCGATAATCTCACACGATGCCACCGCTTTCACCCCCGGTCCTACGAATCCCACACTGCCCGACGAGGTAGAGTGTCTCATCCTCTCGAAGCAGAACGAGATACTGGAGCTTCGAGCCCACACATCAACGGCACTAGCAAAGTTCGTCAAGGAATCCCACGTCGTGGCAATCAAACCAGAGTGGGACGCCCGCACAATCTCCCACAAGAAGCGTCTCCGCGGCGTCGCCCTCGCCATTCTCCAGTCCTGGCTTCTCAACCAAACCCAGGATCCAAAGTACAGCCACTCCCTCCAACAGAGCCTCTTGGACTCCTACGATAGACAACTCGCGCAAGACGCGCAGCCGCAATCCGAACTGCCCCCGGATCCCATGACGCCGAGCAAGCAGAAGAAGCGGAAGAGGGATCACGGTACGGGGACGCCAAAGAGGACGAAATTAGCCAAGAGATGGACTTTGAATCTGCCTCATAAGCGTAACTCCGATGTCGCCAGACCCGCGCCCGAGTCTAAATCGGGGGTTACGCCTCCACCTATCCCTCTCGTCGGGCCGGTCGTCCTGCTCGAGCTGTTAAATGCTTTACCGAAGACGCTCCCGTTTCAGGTCAACGGCCGGAAAGACGCGAGTATGACGCTTCATGGCGTTGAGCTGCCACAGCTTCTAGATGATATCATTGCTGTTCGGAAGGATGTTGAGGGGACTTTAAGTGATAAAGCCGTCAAGAAGGAGGTCATGGAGCTTTGGACGGGGGTGGTAAATGCTTGTCAAGGGCTGTCTTCCGCGAATGTTGGAGTAGTGGACACGAAGCAAGAGGGGTTTCCGTGGGAAGAGGAGTCGGTCGGGGAGGAGTTGGTGGAGGTGGAGGTAAAGGCGGAAGCGGAAGAAGTGGCGACAAGTGAAAATGGGGAGTTGGTGAGGGCGAGAGAAGATCAGGATGTAGAGAATGGAGAGGAGAAGTCTTTGGTATTAAAGCTGAGGGGATTGAAGGGGATTGGAGATACCACGGAGAAGGTCGAGGGATAATGAGTGAGGGTGCTTGATGTTGTCTTGGTCTGCCGGAATTGTGAATTGTGGGAGTCGTGGTGTAATCGGGTGTATATCATATGGAGCATGAGTTGATATGGTAATCTTGTTTATGGGGCGGTAAGTCTAATAGAACATGTCATTTCGGGGTCTCTAGCTAGTATTCATAATATCACAATCCACCATAGCCTCATCAAAGCATAATATTGAGCACACGTCCCAAATGCCTTCAGCTCTACCCCTCTAAATTCAATCTCCTAACGCCTTCCTCAACCCTTCCGATCACATCCTCCAAAACACCGACTTCACCCAAACCCCACTGCGCACCTTCTTCCCCTTCCTCGTCGAACAACTCTCCCCCCTCCTTTAATGCCTTACTAAACTTTCCAACTGCCTCCTTCAGCGGTCCCAGAAACGAACCTCCGACATCCGCATCTTTATGAAGCGCTGGAATATCTAGAACTTGGTGCAACGGTACCGCAGTTAGAAGCAGATAGTAGAAATTCAAGGCCGTGAGGTAGAACGATATATTCGTCTTCAGGTACACCCACGACTCAGACAAAGGAGCCGCAGTTGAGAATGGGGTCACGAGGGAGGGAAAGATGAATGGAGAGACGGTAGATAGAGCGAGCGGGGTGGAGAAGACAGTGTGCTCTTCTTCAGCTCCCGCGTGGTCATACCGATGTCCCGAGCGTTGAGCTTTCTGCAAAGTGGTGATATTGGCTTCAATGGTTTCACCCTTGAGCCAACCGACTGCACTCGCTTTGAGGTTCTCGTAGGGCGCGTGCTCGAGGGTGTCACGGATAAAGGAGAGACGGACTACGTCGGATGGGTGGCTGCGGAGAACTGTGGAGGCTAGGTAGTGCGCGTTGTAGCGGATCGATGGAGATGGACTGTTTGCTGATATAAGGCAGATGGTTTGTAGATACTGGAGAAATTGCTCATCGTCCTCGGGCGTGCCGACATCGTTCATTTCCAGCGCTATTAAACCGAGTGCGAGAAGAGTGTCGACAAGAGCATCGGGTTCAATGCTAACAGCAGAAGCGTTTGGAAGGAAAGTGTTGAGAATGAATGCGTGATCGGGGAATATTGGAACAGTATCTGTGTCTCTAGGTATCTCGTAAAGTAGTTCAGACACTTTGTGCGCTGTTATCAAGTACAACGCCCCTATTTTGGAAAGGGGTATATCCTCAGCAGATGACGGAGGCTCTTCCTCTTCCGCTCCAGTAGTTGTACTCTCTATGTGACTATTGATGATAGCGTCAAATAGATCTGAAGACTTGATTTCTAGGTCCCGTGCGAGTGCCAGGATCTGACCTACAGCCGAACCCCTACCTTGCAATTCTTCGTCTTCCGTAAATCTTTCCCCTAAGGTTTGCCTACCCGGAACATTCTTGGACGGATTGATTTTCTCCAGTAGCCTGCTTGACCACGACAGTCCCGTAACATCATCTGTTGAGGATAAAGAGTTCATATACTCTTCCATGACATGGGTTATTAGCGATTGAAAGAGTCGCCTTTGTAACGCAGCTTCATCTGCTGACGGCGCTTCGGATGACGCTTCAGGATCCGGTGCAGCCCTTGGCTTAGTCGCCGTTAAGAGATTACCACTGCTCTTTCTAGGTGGTAGATGAGGTCTTTGGGTTCCGGTGAGTGTCTTGATCAACTTAATGATCGCAGCTGTTCGTTCTTCCGTGTGAATCCCGCTTCGGGCGTAGCATACCAGTACGGCCTGCAGAGAAGTCGAGAGGAAGCGACTCGGATACTTGGTCTTTATACGGGGATGCAAGATGGACAGCATGGATAGCAGCGCTTTGAATTTGAGCACAGAAGCTGGCAACTTTGACTCTATCTCGGGTTGTTTGCTCCTGCTTCCGTCTCCATGTTCCTTTTCGTCTTGAGGCTTCTCCTCTGGTTCCTCATCTTCCACATCAAACTTCGTTTCGTCATCGTCTTCATCAATGAACCTTAGAGCTTCCGTAACTTTCAGTACTACCTCTCTCGGATTGCCTAGTCTAGCTATATCATTCAAACATGCCTCACTCTCCGGTAAGAACGGTAGTAGCAGATGCACTAGATCCCATCCAATATTTACAGTTAGTTCTTCATCCTGTAAAACCTTATGTAATATCGGGAGTGATTCGTGTGTGAGGTTGTACTCAATAAGAGTAAGGTAAGTGAGATAGTCCGTTGCTGGTGGTAACGCCTCTAATAACGGATCCTTAATGAGTTCAGTCATGCTGGTCATTTTTGAAATGTGGGTAAAAGTGCTAGGAGGGTTATGTGTCTGTATACTTGTTTATATACCTGTGTTGGAGCTCGAGGGTTGCTGGGGTCGAAGTTCGTTGCCGCTACGACGGCTTGGAGAACGTCATTCAGCTGCGCCTAGAGTGGAAGGTCTGTAAGGACAGCGTACATCACGTGTTTTGCAACTGAGCGGAACGTTGAAAGCTACAATACATAGAACGTTGTTACTCTTGTAAGCTCTCTGGATCCTCACGGGTGAAGGCCTAAGACTATCGTATGGTGAACAAAACAAAGAGAGCACCTCCGTACATCGGGCCGGACAGAAAAGATCCCGAGACACATGCCCAATACATTTTTACATTCGGGTAGAACGACATTGCCGTCCAGGACAAACATATTACACAGCTGCGGTTCAGAATTATCTTTAGCTTTGACGCCATCTACACAATACTATACAACTTATCATACTACGTTCACTGTAGTCTCTCCGTCCCTGTACGGTTCCCACCCCTATTCGTACAAACGCCTATTAGATTCCCAGAGCATTCGTCACTCGACTTCCTATTTTTTTAGGATTTCGGTTTCGGCTGTACGCATCCTCAAAGTGCGTACCCGTCATTTTCATATATTTCTCCGCCTCGATTTTGACTTTCCGTTCGAGCTGAGAGACAATCTCCTCGTTCCCACGTAGTGTAAAGTACAACCACCCGCCCGTTGTCTCATAGGCTATCCGAGCAGGCGCGAATCTCTCGAAGGTGCGAACCAAATTCGGTACCATTTCCCTCTCCCACGAGAATCCTACACCCCTTAGCCATACCTTTTTTTGTGATCGATTATCCCCTAACGACAAAAAAAGTTTGAACCACTCCCGCATCTCGTGTTCAGCATAACGTCTCTCTAATCCTAATGCATCTTGTCTGCGTTCAAGAATCAGGATCGGTGTAGCAGGCACAATACCGCGGCGGACTTCAGCCCTTGCTTTCTCGATGGCGGCCATCGCTTTGTTGTTTTCCTTCCATATCTTCTCCTGAAATACTTTAATAGCTTCTTCAAAGTACCCCATCAGCTTAGCAGGATCCTCCAGGCGGTAGGCATTTCTGAAGAGTAAGGTGTACATCCAGAAAGTTGGTTGAATATTATAGGGCTCTGCTTGCATCGTCCTGAATAATCTCTCAGGGCTGCGGAAGGGCAGTCTTCCATTAACGCCTTTGGGAAGTTTGCGCCTCGAAAGCGCATAAGTCCAACGGAACAATTCTTCCCATGTGTTGAGCGAGATTGGTAAGGAATATCTGCGAGAGATGGAATCTACAATGCGGAGAGCGGTTGGTACATCGTTGTTAATCCCGAAGCAGTGTGCAACGATCCGCAACAATTCTTCGTCAGGATATACTGGAGAAGTCGGATTGATACTGCTAACGAAATGTTCATCAACAGATATGCCATCCATGATGGCATCCACGTCAATACCCCATACCCTCGTAAGTATATCCTTGACTCCTGGTAGATCTGCTTCCCTCGCCATTGCTATCATCAGGAAATAATATGATTCTTTGTCCGGCGAGATGCCGTGGGATGCCATATCCCGGTGGATCTCTAAAGCTTCCTCTTTGATACCGCCATAACCAATGGTATACATCCTCGTGAATGACACACAATTCAATTGACTAGGATCATGTGCTGCAAGGTGCCGCGGCGCGATTCTGACAGATCTTCTATAGTGCCCATATTTGTTCCAAACCAGAGCCGAAAGTGAATGATTGAAACATTCAAGATCCCGTTTTACATTCCTAGCCGCCATTTCCCTTGATATTTTTTTGGCTAGTTCTCCCTCCCCCATTATAGCTGTATAGTGTAGTATAGGCTTATATACCCCAACTGGAAGTCCCGCGCCTGCGGCGAGTCGAATATTCACTAGACGGTAGAAAGGGACAACTTGTTGCTCCGAAATATCCGCAAGGGTTGTGCCATCTACCGCGCCGTAGCATCTCCCAGGCCCAGGCCTGTATTTCAGATGAATATCTCTAATATCTTTAAATAACAGCGTTGAACCCAGTAGCTTCAGAATGGTTATGAATTTGTTACTAGGGAGACTTTGTATGTAGGATACGTGGTCCTGAACTGATCGGAGTGCTCGAAGCAATCGTCCGGGATCTCCTTTAGCCACCGCATGGTTTATCTCTGTCCTGAATGTGACTTCGTCCATTGATGGTGATTCACCGTCGCGGAGATTACTCCTGAGAACTCTTAATCGTTTTAGATCCTTAGATAGGTCATTCACCTGCCAGGTGGGGTGGTGGTGAGGAAAAATTTTTCTTTGCTCGTTTATAAGGTCGAGTTCGGACTTGATGAGCGACTTTTGTTCCCATGTTTCTTCGTCTCTCCTTGGTCTTACGCTCTCCGGCTGTACAGCAGCTTCAAAACCATTTTGACGGCTCCATTTCATATAGCGTACCAATCGTTGGCTATTCCTTGTGCGCTGAACCCGATATCTTCCTTCTGACACCTTTTGAATATTCTTCGTTGCTTGTCCATTAGACTTTGCTGCTAGCTCCAAATCTTGGATGTGGTTGCTATTATTATCGTCTACGAAGGTACTAATCGGTTCAAACTTCTCGGTTTTCACCTCAGGGTGTTGTGCGGTCCTGTTTTCTTGTGCGGTACACGACTCCGATATAAAAGTGCGGATATTCCATGGTGGCGCGTCTTGTGCGCGACACCCAGGGCAAATCCAGGTCTTAGGCCCGTTCCTCCGAAATCGAGACACGGAATTTAAACGGGAGCTGGATAACGACAGAGCACCGAGAGAGCAATTCATATGGATGGAAGTAAATGAGAAAGCAAAGTTGACTCGTTCGGCGCAACGTTTCGGCAAGGGAATCGCGCCAAGGCCGCTGCCCTAACCTCACTTTAGACTAAACATCGACGAATTTGTTTAACGAAAGGCATGCTTTATTCCACTTCAACATTTACTTCAACGTACCGACCATGGCTGATGCGGAAGAGGGTGCTGCTTCTGTTGGTGAACCGCTAGACCTTGTGCGGCTTTGCCTCGATGAGATTGTTTTCGTCAAGCTGCGCGGCGACCGCGAACTGAAAGGTCGTCTACACGTACGTGGCCTATGCGCATCTGACGGTGAACCAAAAGCTAACAGTATATAGGCTTATGATAGTCATTGCAATCTCGTACTGGGGGATGTGGAAGAGACGATATACGTCGTCGACGAAGACGATGAGGAGGAGGAGACAGTCCGGGTTAGTCAGTCTTGGTTCAAAGGATATATCGTGTAAGGTACTGATTGTCGCAACAGACCGTTAAAAAGCAATCAGAGATGCTTTTCGTCAGAGGTGGGTTTTTAATATTAGCCCACTTTGCTTTAAAGTGCAATCTGACAGAATTTATAGGAGACTCGGTTGTCCTAATCTCGCCACAAGCACCTTCATGACAGTTCATCTCTAGAAGTGAGATGGGACCAATTTGGCACGGTTGCTACAAGAAAAGATCTCGACAGTGAAAGAACAAAATTTCAGATATGCTAGGAGCTACCTGAGCATTTAGGAGCTAAAGGTCGTATCTAGATCCTCTTCAGCCAGGAAGACGTTTCTGAAAGAAACCACTATGAAGTAAATAGGATACGGTGGAGCATACTGAACAGGTTGGCATATGACAGCCCTCGTAGTCCCTTGGAGAGTGTAACGTCACGTCCAGTTCCAATACATCTAGCATATCTTCCTCGATAATATCAGAGTTGAATCTCTTCAATGAATGAGTTAGAAAAAGTGGTATTAAAACTGAAGTTTTCCGCTTTATATACTGAATTGTACCCCTATCCGCCAAATGATTATATTCTTCCGAATCAACGCCGCACAATGGACCGCTCAACTGCACTCCGCTCAAAAGAAACAGATACCATAGCAAAGAAATGTATGGCTTAAGATTAGGGATGTTTGTGTCGTTCCTTCGTGTCATCATCAAACCTCTAACCCTTTCCTCATTTAAATGTAAACACAATCAACGCCGGCTCGAAACCTGAAGCGTGATCTCTCAAAAGTAACCAAACAAGGACCTGAATGGTCGAAATCAGGCTCGGAATTTGAAAATGAGCCCGAGAAAAAACGAGAAAATTGGAGTAAAATATCCCAGAAGAGCGGATGCCATAGTCTAAGGGGGGGACGTGGTATGAGTGGAGAAGCATTTAGCAGTTGAGAGCATCCCAGTACGGTATTAAGATCTTCATGTTGTATCTGGTCTAATAAGATATACCGATAACGGGTAATCCAAAAGATAACAGTCAGTTAATCAAGCAATATGTGCGACCGGCGCAGTGATTATCTGCGACGCCATGACTGAGAGTGACCCATGCTACTTTCGCGTGAGGTCGGAGGTAACCGAAAGCCCTTTTGCAGTTCCATCTCGACGAATTGCGACGCTCGCTTGAATCTCTTGTCGGCATATTTCTCGTATACAGCTAGATGGTGTTTTTGAGGGTCCTCGCAGCATTCCAGGATTGTAGCTACGAGATTCCTCAACTGGGAGTAAGTGTAACCGGAGTAGAAAACGTGTGCTGGAGACTTTATTATCTGTTAGCATGAATTATTGAATAGGATAATGCACACTTACCCAGTCACCCTTTTTTAGCATCAGACGAGCTAGACAATGCGCACCTGCGGCAGTGAAGCTGGGTACGCAACCAACGAATCGTTCATCCATAACTGTGACTTCTAGGAAGTACTTAGCCAAGGTCCTAGTCTCTAGATCGTAATCATCGGCCTTGCTAATTCTTCTCAAGAAGCTCATTGGGCCAGGCCAACCCAACTCGAACGCAAGCATGCTCAGCATGAAACGTTCGGCCTTGAGTATTTCATCCACAGTGTATCCGTTGTCAACCATGTACACAATCTCTTGCACAGACGGGCAATTGATCTCCTCGTACTTTGCTGCCACAAAGAGAGCTGTAGCACCAACAAGCTGGAGTTTACCTAAAGACACGACTTTGCAGGATAGAAACCGGTCCACATAATTGACACTGAGGAATAGGGTTTCAGGAAGAAGAGTGAAGCGGTGATGGACTTGTACGAGCCAATCCATCAAGACTGAGCGCATTGACCATTGAATTTCTGCCTGGTTATCCATATAGTATGGATTAGGTCGCATGCGGTCCTAATAAGGTTAGTATCAGAACATGCCAGTAGGAGACCATTTTTGATGCTCACCTCAAGTCTCTTCATATAGTCAAAGATCTCATCGCCGTACTCCGCAACCATCGAGGTGTCCCATGTCTCATCCTCGATGTCTTCTTGTGTCTTTGTAGACTCGACGTATTGTTTGGCTGCTTCTAATTCTCTCTGCGTCTTTGCAGTAACTCTTGGAGCCAATACGACGGTCACGCCTCCCGTAGTGTTGTCACCTCTTGATCTGATGGATCTTGCCGTAGTGTACCCATCGACGTCGTAGTATTCTTCCTCATCCTCTTCATCCCAATACTCTACAGCTTCAGTAGCTAAAGGAACTTGTTGTTCTCGTACGTACTCTTCATCTTGTTCAAGCTCAAGATTCCTGGCCTGTTGCTCCAAAGCATCAAGGTACTCATACTTTTCGTCGGGTGTTGCATCTAGTTGTACCCCATCGTACTTATCTACTGCAATGGCAGATGGGAGAATATCGGGATATTCACGTTGTATGTCGACATTGTCCGACTGTAATGCTTCTGCAATGGCAGCTTCAAGATCCTCTGGAATAGCCGGTAACAACTGCTCGACATTCTCCTGGACTGGTGCTACTACACCTATCGAAGCAACCGATTGAACAACTTCGGAGAGCTGCTCGTAAGTATGTGTATGCTTCGGAGCACTCTCCTGAAGCAGTGGTTCTAGGTTCTCTCGACGCGCAGGGAGACTTTGATGGACGGGTACCGTTGAGATGTTCGATCGGATATCCTTGATCGGGATAGTGACCTTCTCTTCAACTGGGATTGAGATATCCTTGAAGTTATTCGTGGCGCGACGCGTTACTATCTTTCCATTAAACGGTTCCACCTTGGGGACATCCGCGACGACGGTAGGTTTGGTCGATGAAGCAGTGGTTGAGCTTATACCAAGAGAGATATTAGTTTTGGCGAAAGCTGATGAAAGAGGACGTTGAGCTGGACGTAACAGATTCGTAGGCTTAATGTTCTCCTGTAGTGGTCGTAGTATGGATTCTTTAGAAGCAACAGCAGCAGCTTTGGAGGAAAGAGCCATGTCATCCTTTGCCGGTTGGATAGGTCTAACGGTATTGCTAACATCGGCGAACACGGTTCTCTTCGGAGCAGGTTTCACTGCTCCATTAAGGAGCAAGGAGGACAACGCGGGTGTGGACTTGTTCCGTTGATGGATGGTCTTATTCGGTGCAAGCGAGGGCGGCATCGCGTTCTCGTCGCGAACTCTGAGAGCTCGCAGAGGCCTTTGGGGCTAAGCAGAGGTCTAATCAGTTCATGGAATTGATAAGAACAGTGTAAGATATAATACACGAGTTAGAATAGGTACGGAAGGGATAGTGTTCGTCTGGTATACGATGACTTGGTCTCTGCAGGAAAGGAGTCGAACGGGATGACGCGCAGACAGCACGATGACTGGGAAGAAAGTGTCCAATCGAATTGACATACCTTTGCGTCCATGACTATTACTCAGTATATCTCTTCAACTGGTGAATCGGACGGTGCGTATAGCGATGAAAGCTCCAGAGTTTATTATAAAGAGCTCCTATGGACTTTGGTTCAAGCTGGGTATCGCTGTCTCGCTGAACAGGTGCAAATCAATTGCGAACAAGAAACTCGAAGATTGACATATGACAGTTAGACGATGAGGACGGCAACATTAAGAAAAGTTTTGGTAAAAGTGTTACTGCAAAACAATGCTCGAGGATTGGGATTCGAGATGCGGCGCCGGTTTTGAGAAGGGACCATAAAAACAAGAAGCTCGGGATTTGTTTACTTCCAAAGGGTACAAGTGGTCCGTGTGCTTGCGGATTTGCCAAGAGGGCTTTACTTCGGATAAATACTTGGATTATTCTTGGCGCGGTTTGGCTTGTTTGTTTGTTTCCTTGACTTTTTCGGAACACCTGCCTCGGCAACCCACGTTACGGTACACGGCAGCCTACCCCAAATACTATACGGCAGACCCCTCGAGGCCGAATTTGAGGCAATTCTTGTTTATGTTTTCCTCCTCAATTATCGAAAAGTGTTCTTTTATTTGACTAACATTTCACGTAAATAACGCTTTATATCTACCTATTATTGTACACTTCCACACAGCATGCGACGCAAGGTGTATGTTCCCCATGGATTTATTTCTATTCAATCCCCAACCAGACCTCAGTATTGATAGCATTTGATGATGGCGTATTGACAGTTATTCGTCGGCAATTCCATGAAATCTTCCAGCTATTCTCGAATTCATGATACCCTTAAGGTTGGTGAGTGCTATCCCAGGGTCGCCAGAGGTCCACTTGGTCTGTGACGTAAAGCGGGGAAATCGCGGCAACGAACACGTCTCTCAAAAAGCAGCCCAGCACTCAATTTGACAACCACAACTCAAAATCAGATTGAATAAATGCGTAAAAAGTGTTTGGAGAGTTTTAGAGTGATCTCGTATCCGCTTTGTAGATATCAAATCGAATATCGTACTGTATCCGTCGGAAACGCGTAAAGCAACTTTTCAGCATGTTGAGCAAGGGAGGACTAAGGCCTGCTCACGAAGTTTGGACGCGATCCCGTGACCGAGGTTGTCAGATAACATCAACGATAAACTTAAGCTCAACGACCTTCACTTCAGTTCCAGGAGTCACAACTGTTCTCCTTGTTCCTAATCTTCCTTTTGAACATTATCTTTTGCTGTTGGTGCATCACTATAACTTATCCAACTTTACTAGGACGGGGAGTCGTTGACGAAAGATGTGAGGGCCTATCATCTGGCAGCGCATCCGCTTGTCTCAGACTCACCGTATCCAACCGATCCGGACCGCCGTTCGCGATTCTTTTTTATTGCGAGGAAATAGGAAACCCCACAACAAGGCACAAGCCCAGGTGATCTCTCCGAACGGGATACTCGACTCTACGCTGGAACGTGTTTTGAGCGCGATATATTCGCCACATCTCTTACAGAATGCGCACAGTTATATGTTCCTACTCACGGTGCAGTCGTATTCACTTCGTCCACATCCATCATGGTACATCCCCGTGGCGCCAGTTAAGAAAAAGGTTTCGAGGCGACACGTGGACCTGCGTAACAGCAAATGGATAACATGCAGATATATATTCACCCTTCGAACGCATGAGACGCAGTATGTTATGATAGAGACCGTTAGCCGCTGTAGATTGCGTTCATCTTCTGCGGAGATTTGCGCAGAACGCTTCCACAGCTTGGAAACCTTTCTTCGCAAGTCGTCAAGACGCTTCGGGTCAAGTTAGGGAAGAGTGCGCTAGAACTAGCAGACTTACGAATATCGGATGCTTTCACAGACGACAAACATGAACTAAGCATCCTGAGATATCAACCACTTGTGACGCTGTGTCTGCGGCATCGGGAAGTGGGAGCTTGCTGATACCGCAATCTTCAAGATAGGTACATTTCAATCTGGCGCATATGCTCTATTGGCCTGATACTGGGGAAGCAACTATCATCGTGAGCGCGCAATCGAAGATGATTTAGAAAGCGCCGTTAGGGAAACCAGGCGATAGTGCATTCTACCCATAATAAGTCCCTTTATCGAGGATTTATAGTGGTGTTATGTCAGGCAGATCTACTTCAGTTCTGTTGTGGATTGCAGAGTTATCGGATATCATTGGCTCGAATGGGGGTCGGAAAGCGTCTGGTTCAGCTTCGACTTTGTCCTGGATTGGGATTCCATGCGCCGGCGAAGCTGATATTCTTGGCTGCTCGTTCACCAGCAGGAAGCAGGACAGCTCACATGCGCCAGCAATGCCCACCAAACCCTCAGATAGCGTAAGGTAGTTCCACACTGAATGGGCGCATCTGAGAAGTCGCCAAAGAAGAGCAAATTCCAAACGTTTCCACCAATGTACACTGTACAATACCTTATTAGATATTTCGTGCTGTATATATAGAAAACTCACTATAACCTCAAGTTCTAATACCACCGGCGCTTGGGATCACGAGCGGGTTAATCGCATCAGGGTTATGCATTCCTGAAACCTACAGTAAATGATTGGCTTGTTCAACAACTCAATTCGCTCAGTCAAACAAAGTTTTGGCCGTCCAGTATGCACTTTCATCCTTTTGCCTAACCTAACCCTCTGCGAATTTGTTGTTGTTACCGTACCCATACTGGACCGTACCATACGGCACTGTGTCTCGCTAGACCTTTCTCACTTGCACATCCCAGGCCCTCCTCTTCTCTCCACTCTACCCTCCGCTACCACCCATTCTTCACCATTCAACACCAACAAAAGTGCTATCGTTGTTTCATTTTGTTGCTTCGCTTGCCCTCTTTGCGTTTCATCATCCCGCAGCTCGATCTTCGCTGCTTTTCTCCTTTACCCTTACGTTCCAGCGTCGAGGGTGTACTCACTGTTGGCTGTGGCAGAGTCTACGGCGCTCACGGAAATCCCAACTGCCAACAAACTGGCCCGGATTTCCTATCAAAAGTATGTGATTCCGTCTCATTGCTCTACGCGACCTGTTTCGACATACTCTTGTCGTACCATCCCGTTTATCTCTTGCGAGGGAGGACTCACTTGTCTCTGGCTTCTCCGCCCTTCCATTGGGACGTAAGGAGCTGTGCGCAGCAACGAGGGCTTTGACGGCCTCTTAACCATGTCGAATTCCTCATATTCCTCGATCCTATCATCGCTAATACCAATCTCTTTCGTTAGGTTACTCTCCTCGTCCTTCCAGTCCCTCCCTACCTCCAAAGCGCCGTCGGGCCCGATAACTTGCGACAACGGGCAGGCACCGTCTCTTGTATACTCGCTGTAACCATTCTAAGTGCTCATAAACATTGTAAAGGTTCAAGGAGTATCGACGAATCAGGAGAAAAGTGACCTCTCACAAAATGGATGTTTCGGACCTACTGTCCGACAACAACCCCCAGCATGGTGGGCGCCCTCAAGGGACCATTGATGCGACCCAGCAACACCACCCTTACCCAACCCGTGGGACATTTCATGGCCAGCATAACAGCTACAATACTCACCACAAGTCTACCATTTCATCAGATGATAGAGTAATGGACGTTGTGAAGTCTGAGCCAAGCATTGACCGTCAGGCGCTTCCCAAGCATGTATCATTCGAACTTCTGCTTAACGAAGGTCCACAGCATCGCGCTCGATTACCAATGCGAGTTAACATATTTCCGCATGATGCGACCGAGTCAATCATTACAACAGTAAAGAACTTTTATGGTCTTTACGAAGGCAAGGGTGTCAGCTTTGAGGATTCTCGAGGCAATACACTCATCGCTCAATACGAGAACCTTGAGAACAACATGGTCGTCTATGTCCGAGTTGTTCATGAAGAAGTAGATGCACATGAGGCGTATAGTCAGGCCTCGCGACCATCAGTATCTCCTACCAAACCGTACCTTGCTGAACCCATACAGATGCTTCCACCACAGCTCCACGGCTCAAATCTGTCTCGCCCTTCTTCGCGAACTGCGCGAAAGCGAAGTGTATCACCACATTCCCATCGTGGTCGGCGGAGTACATCTGTTAGCACAAATCCTAAAAGTAGAGCTCGCCCCGGAATGAAGAGTCGTGGGACCAGCTCTCAAGGGGGCAGCTTTAATGAGCTTAACGGGGATATCGCGGGATATAGCGATAGTGATGGAGGAAATGCATCTGTTACTAGCTCTCGTCGGAGCAAGATGGAACAGGTAGCTAGTGCAGAGATTAGCGTTGACAATATCGTGGAGGGTGGGCGTAGGAAGAGGGCCAAGTTTGACAGTTCTGTACGTTTCTTCTCAGAACAAGAATCTCCACTGGTTGCTAACAGGTTTTCTACCAGGAACTGCCACTCTTCGTCCCGCCTCAAGTACCAATGACCGCATCAATTTCATCCATATCACCTCAGCGACGAATCGGTAGTCAGAATGGTGCCTCGCCATTCTCATACTCGAATCAGCGCAACTTCGTCTATAATCACCACTTGCCGTCTCCTCAGAGCTTTAGTCACGGCGAGTATAGCTATCCACAAACAGGACAACCTGGGATCCCATACTCAATGCCTACTCCTAGGCCAGGACAGAGACCACGTACCCGGACGAACAATCACTACATGCAGAGCCGCCATTCTATTAGTGGCATCTCTGGACTTCTTCCTACTCCAGATCCAACTATTGGAAGTGTCATATCTGATGAGGATGCCGCGATTCAACTCATGCGACTTGGCGACGCTTCCAACTTTTCATCGCATGGGCGTACTTCGACATCAACGCTAGATGATGCATTGAGCGGGAAGGCAGAAGTGGCTTCTTCTGAGGACGAAAGCGGCGAAGGTAGTGAAGATGAAAGCATGCTACCATCTTATCCTGAGCACATGGGAGGAACGCGATCCCATATAACTGGAGAAGGGCATCAGCAATACGACAGTGGTGAATCCAGCGAAAATGACTACGAGGACAGAAGAGATGGGTCTTTCAAAGGTGGAAGTGACGAGATCATGTCAGATCCTCTCAATCCTTCAGAAAACAAGACATGCAAGCCTAAACCTAATGGTGCTATCCTCCCGAAAGCCCGCTCCGCCGGCTCCATTTCCAAAGCATCTAACAAAAAAGGGAAATCACGCACGTCTTCGATCTCCAAGTCAAAGCCAAAAAATTCATCAGCAACGAAAGCACCGATTTCCCCAACGTCTCTTCCCACTGCATCACGTAAACCATCGAATGCATCGCTTAACTTTCAAAATCAGCTTGGGGTGGACGAGGAGGATCTATCTACGAAGCCGCGATGTCAACGATGCCGCAAAAGTAAGAAAGGCTGTGATCGCCAAAGGCCTTGTGGGCGGTGCAAAGATGCTGGAATTGGTATCGAGGGTTGTATCAGTGAAGATGAGGGGAATGGTAGGAAGGGACGTTTTGGTCGCCATATGGGCGTTCCCGTAAAGAAGGGCGAGGATGACGTACCCATCGCAGAATCTCATGCGACACAAGTTGGCCATATGTTGGCACCGTTGGCACCAGCCGACAAGAGCAAGAAGCGAAAACGATGAGTGAGTAGTTATTTCCCTCTTACATTAAGCATTCCTCGATCACTGCCCCTTCCTGTCCACTTATTCCCATTCGATCAAATATAACCTAACTCTCTATTAGGTTCTGTTATTCTATATCGTGATTCCACAATTTCTTAACATTAAGCATAAAATATATCAGGAAGTCCTTGATAAGAGAATGGAGAGAGCCTCCAAATCAAACATAGTTAAGCAACCTCTAGCGCCGTATCCATGCTACGGTTCGTCGTGTCGAGGTTCTGGGTTCTCCTAGCCAGTATACATTCATATTTTTATGTCATTAACGATTTTCTGCTGATGGATAGGAGTTCAAGAACGGGCCTAGGTTCTGTGTTTCCGCGATGGGAGGCTCTAGTCACGAATTTATGAAGTCGCGATTGTTTTTTCGTTTACTAAATTGTTAACATATTTCTTCCCTTGAGGTGGAATCATATGTCTTGGATATGATGGCAGAGGCGCACATTCAATGTCTTTACTTGAGTTGCTTTTATCTCACATCATATTCCAAAAGTCTGCCAATTCCCCGCTTGTCCACTTTTCCTAAATTTAACTATGTCATTCCTTTGCAGAATCTTGTCCTTTTCCGGAGTTTTCAATAGGCATTCATGTGTTGGGCCAAGGAGGGTCTAAGTGTGACCATATTGCTGTCTTCAACTCCTTAATCTATCAATCAAGATCTAGATTATTCAAGTCGATTTTCCATGTTAGAGTTACTTCGAACAATGTGAACCCAAGCTTCTTTCGAGCAATCGAGTCTTCCCAGCAACGCGTTGACTCTACAGCACTCACAATACAATAGGTATCTTAAGTGATGTGTTTCCTTCTACCTCCACAGTGTGTATAGAGTTCATACTGCACAGTTTCTGCCCAAGAAAGTCATAGGCTCTGCAGAATAACCGTATGATGGGACTCCTCAGTGGTTGTACAATATAATTATGACGGAATACTAAAGCATATAAACTGCGAAGTCCAAGGGGTAGATCTGCCTTTGAGCAACTATGCAATAACCGACCGCACGCATCAATACACATCACACTTTTAACACAACTATAGGTAACCAGAATCAGAGCTCATACTTAAGCACCAGTAAAGCATCAAGTTCGACAATTCTTCTGTTGGTATAACGATCAAGTCCTTAGGATCTGCGTTACCTAATCTGGCGGCATAACATGCGACCAATGAAATACGGAGGATTGCGGAACTGTTGCCTCGCATGCACCACGCTGAGAATTCTGATGAAACATTGGACGAAATACCCGTTCCCTACTTTCGCCGTATATCCATAATATGACTTTATGGGTGTTGAATACCATCGAGGATGGTCTTAGTAGTGGTATCTTAATATACTCAGCCCCTCCTCCCTAGTTCCAAGCGAAACGGGGAGCATCCTTCAGGTTTCGGCCCCCAGTGTCATCATACATAAGTATTGTGACAACTGACTACGGGATATTCGTATCCTGAACTGCGAGTAATCCCACTCTTGAACAGCATTCTTTTTGACAATATCCAACGGTCGATTTGTTAACGTTCATTTGCACTACAACTATGGCAGAGTCAGAACCCCCTCTCGGCTCTGTAAAGGGGCGTATTGCTGCTATGAACTTGGATCATATCGCTCGAACACCTGCATCGCCTTCAAGCTACGGACAAGCCATTGCAACAAAACAAGCGCCAGCAAAACCTCCTCCTCAGCTCCCTCGTAGACCCGCTGTCGCCCCCCGTACTCAGACTATCAATAATCCTCCGATCCGTACCAATGGCATCTCTTCAGCAGTTCCCATAGGAAACCAACCAACCACTTCCAGTAACCAAGGGGTCAACCCAACACCAAGTAAAACCGTAGAGAATCGATTACCACCTCCGCTCCCAGCGAGACCTGCTCGAACACCTCATCGCCAACCACCACCTCTGCCAGCCCGAACACCGTCCGAGCAAAGTACAACTAGAAGATCGTCTGTGGAGTCTACCTCCTCAACGATATCTGCGCGTTCCTTTGGTTCAGCATTGTCTTCCCGAACGAGTATGAGCAATCCTTCCCATACTCCTGCCGGCGAGGGCAATTATAGGGTCAAGGCCCCACCGTACGATCCAGAAACGCTACCATTCAAAGTCCCTACGAAACCCACTACAGACCAGAGTAGTTCGTCAAGAGTGCCTCTAAAACAGACCGTTTCATCACCAAGTATGGTTTCGAAAAAGCTATCTACACCGTCCTTACGCTCATCAACCACGCTCTCGTCAATTCCCCCACTGCCTTGTCGCACAGATTCGACATCTACGGAACAGAAACCGGTATCAACAACGAGATCTCCTTCGATACCGTCATTAAAGGGCAGATCCCCTTTAACTCTCGGGTTTAACAATCCGGTACCAGCACCAGTTCCTCAAAGTCGTCCGATCCTCGTCCCTGGAAGTCAAGAATTTGATTCTGACGGCCCCCCTCCTATCCCGTTATCATCGCGCCCAAATCTTGCTGCTCTGAACGCCTCTAAACCCAAAATATCCACAAATTCTTGCCTGAAATGCCGTGACTTTTCAGGCCCGGACAATCATGCCGCTCGATATCCGCGTGAATCCATTCCAACTCATGATATCGCATGGCTTGCAAATGAGCTTACTTCCCCCTTCCCTTCACAGACAGATAAAGCTCGTGTACTCTTTACATGGTTACATCATAATATTGCATACAACACGAGGGATTTCTTCGCGGGTTGTGTCAAAAAGATGACACCTGCAGAAACTATGGCTTCAGGGTTGGCAGTCTGTGAAGGTTATGCAAGCCTCTTCACTGCTCTTGCCTCCAAAGTTGGAATGGAGAGCATGGTTGTCAGTGGTTATGGTAAAGGCTATTCTCATAAAAGAAATAATGGATCTACGATTCCACCCTTTAAGAGCAATCATGCGTGGAATGCTGTCCGGATCGATAATGGAGAGTGGAAGCTTATCGATGCATGTTGGGGCGCCGGGGCTGTGAATGGACCTAACGTCCCATACCACAAACGGTTTGCACCAGAGTGCTTTACAATGAACAACATTGAATTCGGAATTAAGCATTTTCCAACTGATCGAGCCCACTTCTTCCGCAACGACAACCAGATCTCGACATGGGAAGAGTTTTATTCAGGTGGTCCAGACGCAGATGCGGGCCTTCCGACGGTCTATAGCGGATGTCAAAGTGAACATGGGTTTGCGGAACAGTCCTTCCAGCCGTCTTCGAAGCGAATAAGAGTACATGATCAGAGTGGTCCGTCCGTAGTACGGTTTCAGTGGGAGAATATCTGCAAGCATTGGAAGAATGAGAAGCATGGGAAGGGTAAACCATATGTCTTTATCATCAAAGTTGGAGGTTTGGACGGCCGGAAGACTGAATACCATCCCGTGGGCACTGATGGGTACTTTTGGTGGGTGGACATTCCGAGAGCGGAGTTGGGTTGTCCAGGCCAAACAGTGAGCTTGTATAGTGTGCAGAAGATTGATGGGAAAGATGCCAGGGGATTCTCCGTTGAAGAATATCTCCAGAAAAAAGGAAGGTATGGGATGAGTTTTGGTGGTGTTGCGGCTTGGGAACTCATATAGAATCCTGGTATACAGTAACTGTTGGATAACGGGCGGTACGTATACATTCTGATTGTGGATACTCTGGAATTTCATTTGGTCAATGAGGTAGAATGTTGCTCTTGCGCTTGGCTGGGTATACTGCGCTAGGGGCATTGTGATCCTAACAACGGATGGTTGACATTGCGGTTATGTAATCACTACGGAGTACCGTAGTGAAAGTGTTTTGCGCCCCCAGATATTCTAATTATAGAATCCTTGCGCGGATCCTCCCCACCCTCGTGGGTTGCTGCTGCATGGCTTGCCGGTGTTTGCCCGTGGATCTTGGCGTTTGCCTTCCTTGAACAGCTTCCCCATCGCAGCCTTAAGTGGGTTCTCTCTCAAGGAATTATATTGTACAAATACTCTGCATTCTCCATAATATGCTATCATAATGGACAATCAACCCGATATGGCAGATTCGGGCGAACGCAGCTCCGATTCGATGCAAGAACCAAATTGGGCCGCTGTTAGTTGATGTAGCCTCCCATTCGCATTTTATTGGTCGTTAACATACGTTGAGGTATAGATCTTCAAGTCGCACATTGCGCATCTAGAAAGGCATAATACTCTATTCGGCCAAGTCGCCATGAAAGCAGAACAATCTCTGTCCAACGCTTCACCTTTCCCTACGAGTTTCATTATCGAAGTTCAGGAGATGAGGCGGAGAGCGACCGACTTTATAAATATAGCTAAGGAATTTCAGCGCTTTGTAAGTAAAGATCGGTTCTTAGCCTCATGATAGTTCAGGAACTGATATTGTCGGTATAGGGCTCACACCTTCAGAGTAAGCTATCCATTAAGGAGCAACATCGCGCAACGGGAGCAGCACCGACATCGGGGCCAGCGACATTCAACAAGCCGAGCTTACAATCTGAAGCGCAAGAGGCACAAGGAGAAGCGGCCCCTGAACGTGTTACCGGGGATGCTCCACCTACTGCTGAAGATGTTGATAAGTCATCAGGCATGAACAATGGGCAAACAACCCAAGACACAAATTCCGAGGGACATGGCGATGCAGAAGTTCACGAATGTATAAAGCGGAGAGCTGCGGAAAATGTCTCACTCTGCGCTAAAAAGAAGCATAAGCCTATTACTGAAGGTCAATTTCAAATGCACAATTCCAGCTCAAGTCCAGACGACAGAACTATTAACCATAAAATGAACACAACCAAAGCACAAAAGGCCCCTCCCAGACAAACCCAATCCGAGCAATTGCCCTCCACACATACCCCTCAAGCGGACATCGAGTTCGAAGACATCTCCGCAGAAGTAGAAGCCCGCCTACGCGCGAAAGAAGAAGAGCGGAGAATTAAAATTAAAACCCACCGAAAAAGGAGAAGAAGCAGTATCGACTCAGCTGGAACCGTTGGAGACGGCCTAGAACAGTTGAGCGTCCGGGAGAGAAAGAGAGCGAGGATGAAAGGGGCATTTGAGGGGCAAAATGGGAGACCGCAGAGGTCGAGGAGCGCTTCTGTAGCCGAGAGCGGGAGCGGCCCTGGCGATAGGCCCGCACCAGCTAGATCGAAACGGGGCAATGAGTTGGATGAGGGAGGGGAGTGTAGGAGGAGTAAGAGGGTGAAAGCTTGAGTGTGTACGAAGTTTGTACACGTTGAGCATATTTTGGATAGTGCTTGAAAGTCTGGTGATGCGCCGGGCCAGATGCACATGGTCTCTATCTACTTCTTCTCTCCCGCTAGGTCGACACTTCTCGGTCACTTCGCGGTTTCTGTGCGCCGCCGGCGCGCCGTCGCTTCTGAAGAGATAACTAGCACTTCATGAAATGTACTGTACAGTGTACGTATTGCACAGCATGGAGTGGTCCGTACAGTTTAGTACACGACGTGCAGCAGCGTCAGAGGTCTTTCAAGCGCACTCGTACAGTAGACCAAGGCTACGATGATGGGGGAGTAGAGCAGTGTTTCAGGAGACTTGAAAGTAACCTTAAATGTCCAGTATGGTGATTTCGCGTCTTAATTTGATCCCCGGTCGTGATGCGTGAGCTCGTGACTTCGTGTTCCCGCACTTACTCTTAAGCTCTGCCGCGCAAAAGATTCTCATGAGCTCATCGATCAATAGTGCAACATCGACATTATTTTAGCATGCGTTGCGCACTTGAATAAAATCGATGAGTTAGATTAATTAACCATACGTTCACGGTACAAGCTTCTCAGACCGCTCTCCTCACCTGACAAACCTTCCCGCAACCCACAAAATGTCCACCACCACCACCTCTCCCCCTTCGCAAACCCCCTCGCAACCCCAGTCAACGACTCCGCAACGCCCATCTACCCTCCCGCACAACGTCTCTCTAGCGCTCTTAATCCTCTGTCCGACAATCGCGCTCCTCCCACCCAGAAAGCTAGACCTCTACACCTTTTCCCTATCCGGCATATGGCTGCTCTCCGCGAACCACTTGACGAAGGACTACACGCATCGGTCCATATTGCAGCATCTCTCTAGGACCGGGAGGGGTGCTAATGCTGATGGTAGAGGTGGAATGGGGATGGGGATACTGGATGGGCTGCCGACGGAGAGGGCGAGGGAGGTGCAGAGGGTGCAGATGAGGGCGAAGGAGGAAAGGGAAAAGGCATTGAGGGAGTTGGGCGAGGGACAGGAGAAGAAAGAAGACGGGGTGCTGGAGAAGATATGGATGGGCGGGGAAAAGAAGGGATGGAGGGAGAGACGGTTAGAGGAGGAGAGGAAGGCAATTGAGGAGGGGAGGGGGTATGGGAGCTTGATAATGGAGCAAATTTGGGAGGTGTTCGAGGGGAAAGGGGGAATAGAAGGTGGGAAGGATGAAGAGGATAAAAATGAGCGGTAATGGAGGCTGTGTCGATAACTGTGGGAAGTAAGAGCATAGCGTATATACGGCGTTTGGAAGGTATCTGGCTTTGCGTCGACAATCAGGTGTCAGCTATGCTGGCTTTTCATGGAAAAGTGCATTTATGGTATATCTGACTTCTTGAGGCTTTCTACTGTGGTATGTGGAGCGAACCGTAATATTCATAATCAGGGGCTGACTATAATATGGCGAGATCAACATAGACCTACACTGAAATTGAGACCCTCTACTCAAAGGCAAATTCATCACGCGTCAGTATTGCGCTAGTACCCTCTAATAGAGTTATCTCGCTGGAGGTTTGTCATGTTTCAAACCATGTGCTCAGCCGCTATGCATATAAACCATCCACATAACACGCCACGTATTTCTATTTGCCTCAATCGCTCCAAAACAAAGACAACGGCCCAAGGTCTCCCCGGGCGATCTTCCATAAAGATCTCCTGTGTAACCGTTCTTATCAGTAATGGCAGCTGACCTCTTTCCGCAAAGCTTCGTTTTTGAAATGTCAGAACCAATGTTAGACGACGAGGAGCTCGAACGCATCTTGACCCAACATCTACACGAAAAAACATCCTTCAATGAAACAGACAAGGCGCTGGAAGAGGACAGTCACGTTCCCTCTACAACAGAGTCGTCGGCTCTGATTCCATATGACGGCATATCGACCGATCCAAGCTGCTGTCCTGTCACGAGAACAGAGTCCCTCCCCGATGAAGTCCCAGCGTTTAATCCATCCCAGGGTTTCGAAAACCTAGTCCGCCGACCATCAACGGCGGTTCCAGTCATGAGTACCGAACCCCTATTCACCGAGCTAACTCTTGCCGGCTCAACAGACGACATACTCCTCCCGATTACACCAACCCTCTTTTCATATGAGTACAATCCAGGGAGTCCCTTACTAGGAAATATTGACCGGAACCTGTACTCTCCACCACCACCACCACCACCACCACCCTTTCACGACCAGTTCTCCCGTCGACGATCCCGAAGTGAGCCACCGGGAGAAATCACCTTCCACCGCAATGGCTCATATATTGGGCAAAAGGCGGCCTCAAGACAAGCATTTCCTTTGCCGGCGAGGGAACCTAGGGGTTACAGACGACAACCGTATACGGCCTCTCCGAGAACGCCTATAAGTAAGAGGCCGACGAAGTGGAATAGGAAGGTGGAGACATGGATGGGCCCGACCAGCCGGCCCAGGTCGGCCGCACCTTCACCGTGCACGGTTTTAGGGGAATTGGCGTCACCGTTTAGTACGCCTTTGATGAGTCATCGGGAAGTGAATGAGGTTACACCGATGGAGAATGTCATGGAAGCTCCTCCGCAACAACTTATGCAAGAACGACTGGCTAGTCACAAGGAAGCAAGCGCTGTGTTAGGCATGTATCTGGAGAGGGTGACGAGGGATCTCGACGCCGTGAAGCATTACCTTAATAAGGGATTTGGCTTCACCGAAGGACCTATGGGAGAGGTTGAGAGGTACGTAACTTCATCCATCATACCACAGCGGTATCGATGTGGTTGTAATTATCCCTATCGATCGCTATGACTAAAATACCGTCACAGACTCCGCTCAGAAGCTCGGGCAGCGAACGGCACCATCACCCACATTCAAGAGACCCTCCAGATCCTCCCCCGCGCCCCTGAAAATGTAGTCAGCGATGATAACCTTCGGTTCGGGCTCCCGAAGAACGGAGCCGAGATCAGGACTTTGGATCGTATGTTTACCTTCATATGATAGTGTGCGGTGGGTGCTAATTGGGCTAGATCATGTCATCAATAGCTTGTTGCAGCTGTACGATATTCCATTTTCCTATGATATGTTGTTGCCGACGAAGAAGGAGCTGTATTTACGGTTTATTGGGGCCAACGATGCGCTGGTACATAGCATCTTGGATTGAGGGGGCGGGAGAATAAGATGGCTTCAGGAAGATATATGTTTGAATGATACAAGCAGTTTAGGAGATAAAGATGATGGCAGTTTTCGACAGTGGGCAACCGGGGAACAGACACGGAAGTCTGAGCTTGTCCTTCCGCATAGGCGCAGCTCTCTTGTAGGGGATCAGGAAAATAATGATCATTATGTCCTTATTGCCGTTAAGTTTTACTTCATCCCACCATTCCGCTCATCGTGCTAGCGTCTCTTCCTTTGTCCTAGTGCTCCTGACTCATTGTACTCTGACTTCACTACCGTTTCCCCCGATCTGTAACCAAACAGGAATCTCCTACGGTGCGAACATTTACTATACCCGCATATAAGGCGCAGTACAGGTGGTATAGCACCGTAGACCCTTCATGAACTTCAAATTGAGACAGACATAGAAGCTAACTCAGCCCGAACACAACACGAGAATCTCCCCTCACGATTCTCGGGGTGGAAAATCTATACGGAGAGGCGGCGAAAGGACACCGTACCGTATTACCCGGGCACCATTTTGCAAATATGCGGAGGCGTACTGCTACGGACTGTACAACTGACGTCCGGGACTGGTACGTGAACGCAAACAGAGATTTTGCCCGCACTCGGGTTCGCACGCGTACTTCCTCTCGGGTGGCTGTACGCATGTGCATACTGAAAGAACGTGAAAGAGTAGACGCGTAATCATCCAGCGCGAGCGAGGAGACATCGTGAACGTTCTGGGGCCGAATATACTGGATATCGCGCTTGAATCGTTTGGGCAGAGCAATTCTTGGATAGATCTGGCTATATGGACTAATTGGTGACACGCTATTGGTGCGGTTAAGAAATACCCGTTCGTCTTTGACGTTCGAATGTTGAGTAGATCTGCAGAGTATCATTAAAGCAACTTAGAAGCTCGAAAAAGTTGTAGAAAGAGTCTGGTCTGAGATTTTTGAATCATTTTATAGATGAAACTTCTTTACATATAGTGTTGAGTATTGAGACGGAGCGGGAGGTTTTGGTGGTCTACAGCTGCGTTACGTTTGTGAACGGCATCAAGCCGTGTCTCAAGCGGATCAGTAAACAGTTCACCGCTCTCGACAGGTTTAAAAAGTTCAGCAAGGTAAAAATCCAGCAAGGAGTACAGTCACCTCCTTCAAATAAAGAACTTCTGTATCTCCACCAAGAGCTCACCATCAGCCTCCTCAGGGATATAATGTCCACCCGGGAAACTTCCTCCGCCCACATCTGTATTGCAACACACCTTCCTCCACTCAGTCACCGCATCATATTTCATCTCAATCAACCCTTTTGCACCCCAAAACACACGAATCGGACATATGATCTTCCTCTTTTTCTCTATGTCCTCTCTTTGCTCTTCTAAATCAATGGTAGCAGCAGCTCTGTAGTCTTCGCACATGGCATGGACACCTGCTGGATCGGTGAACAGACTGCGGTATTCAGACGCGGCTTCTGAATGGAAAACAGTGACATCGTCTAGCATGTTTCTGAAGAATTTTTGAGCCGATACTTCAGGCGCGCCTAGGATAAGGTTTTCGGGGAAAGGTGCATCCTGGATCAAGAAAAACCAATGCCAATAAGTGGTCGCGAAAAATTGGTCTGTGGTTTCGTAATGGGCGAGCGTGGGTATAATATCTAAGAACATTACTGATGGTCTCTTAGTAACAGCTGCAACATAGACTTATCAACTAGCAGTTTGACTTCTTAAATACTGACCTTTCAAGACTCGTTCAGGATACTCAACGCAAAGCTTATGTGCGACCCTTCCTCCTCGATCATGACCACAGACGAAGTACTTTTCATGGCCCAGTCTTTTCATCACGGCAGCACAGTCTCCAGCCATGGTACTCTTACTGTATTGCACATGCTTTGGGTCCTCGCCCCCTGGTTTCGAGGAAGTACCGAATCCGCGTAAGTCAAGTGCAACGACGGTATACGATTGTGATAGTTGAGGGGCTACCTTGTGCCATATGAGATGATTCTGCGGGAAGCCATGGAGCAACAAGAGAGCAGGTCCATGACCTCCTTGTGTACCGTGAATGGTAATACCATAGCTTACATCGATATCGAAATCTGTAAACGTCTCGCCTAATCTCATTTTGTGGGATCTAGTCAGAACTATGGCAATCTTCCTACCGAATTTCTGTTATCTTGAGTGACCTCTGGTCCAACGATATCCGAGAATACTGCTTAGTGTACAATCCTACGCTTCTAGTCTCTGCATTTGGGATTTACTACTGTACGTTGTTAGCAGAACCCCGCTCGTGATATGACGTCATCATCTGAGATGTCGTTTTGTTATCGATATAGAAACCTTCTCGACGACTATTACGGGATTATTCAACTTGCTGAAAACTTAAGAGGTGAGCTTGAGTTCAAAGTACACGATAATATCGTACGTTAATAGCGCAGATAGCAAGAATTACGAATCGGCGAGTTTACGTTGTGAAATTTCTTGACCTCATTTCAGACAAATGCGACGACCCGCAAACTTGAATTATCAAAGAGTCTGTATTGATATTGGTACTGTACGGAGTAAATGGAGTTGACCAATGCATCTCTGCTATACGCACCTTCTAACTTGTTGCCTTAGAGTTGCGGTACGGACTGGTGCAAGCGAGGAACTAATACTTAGTGGGCATTAGGTCTGACCCTTTCGCGACGTCCCCTTGGTCCCTTGGTCCGTACAAGTGAGAACTGGGATAAAGGAAGGTGAATGTGCTGTATGTTGCGGATGTAGAAATCACCATGCGAGCAACTAGGGGGTAGACCGATAGTGTTTCGAAATGTATAGTAAGTACCCTTTAATTTGTGTGGACTTCACGGATAAGTACGTATAGATAGAACCGGAGGTATACTATCTGGGGGGAGGGGTATATTGTACAACATGTGCGCAATACGTGTACAATACTATGAGACATGTAAGCGATCGTAAAATAGAAAGACCGGAAGCACACTGACCGTATAAGAGCTTAAATATTTCGATGGTGACAGGACAAGTATATATAAAACCTACTTCTCACACCTTCTCCTCTAACTCCTGTAAACCTTCTAATATCTCTAGCTCGGTAACATCATCCTCCGAACTCCTAACCCTCCTCTTTCCCACCTCTCCTCCATCGTCATTCATCTTCTCTTTTTGCTTCCAAGGCCACCATGAAGGTTCATACTCCGAAAGCCCTCTGTCTACTTTTTCCCACTGCTCCCAAATACTGCCCCTCCATTCGTCCTCGAAGCTTCGCATCCACGCTCTCCAGCCTAATGCCGTCCCTACTAACATAAGTGATGTCACTGACAAGATCGCCACCAGGTATAGGGTTCCAAACGTGATGAGCAAACTGTTGGCCGTTGGCGTTATGCGACCATGTTCGCTGATGAGAGCGATAGAAACGAGGAGAGAGACGAAACCTGGGAGAAGAATAATAATACTGAACCATGAAATAATTCCGGCGTGATGTATGGGGGAGAGGGAGAGTGGCCTACGGGGATAGGGGAAGGGGGAGCTTGAAGGGTCCTTAGGATTGAGAACAGGGAGAGACGTCCCGACGAGGTATTTAAAGAGGTGATGTGGTAAGATTGTCGGGGTATTAGTTGTGAACTGAGTAGAGAATGTCGGGTTGGACTGGGTTGGGAGTTGTTCTACTATGAGTGGGTAAAGATAGAGGAGGTTGAGGGTCGTAGGTTTGCGCTCGGCGGACGAAGGAGAGTTTGCGGGAGGAAATTTCGGCTTACTATAGCCCATGACTCTGAAGGAAACACCTCTCCGTTGTGTATTCTTACTATCTGGTGAGGAATGCGGCTCTATGAATATACAGAGAGGGTGGGAAAGTGTCTGTTTTGGAACGTCAATATGATCGACGGCCGTTATCTGATATCTCTCCCCTGATGATAATTGAACGACTTGTGAGTGTGGCCCAGAAGTAGCGGCAACATCCCGTACAATAATGACTTGAGGATAATTTTCATCATCTTCGTCAAACTGCACATGATATCCTTGTCTACAAGCTTTCATTATTGGTTTAGACGTTAGAGGAGATTTGCTAGGCTGCAGCGGTACCCATCTATTCTTTTTCTGCTCGCTTGAGAGTGCCCTAGCTCCCGTATTGTACAACAAGGAGAAGGGAAGCGCTTTAGAGCTAAATATGATAGCTTTCATTCTCTCTTCTTGGGTCCCCAAACGCAGAATATGAGCGGCGTTGAAGTTTAGAAGATTGGCTATGATAATATGGATATCGTCGACCATTGTCGTAGATCTAACCGCCAGTTGGTTCCATGCTGCAACTAGTTGGTTCACCCTAGATTCGTCATCGGACATATGAGCAAAGTGGCGAGCATTCTGCGGTCGTGCCGCGGTGTGATGCATTGCGCAAATCTTTTCGATCTTCTCCCTTTTGAAGAAAGTATTCTTTCTGACGACCGAAGGAAGACCAATCCCAAATTCCGGACCACTTTTCTCCAGGCTGCTCTTCCACTCTTGGTGTAACTCATCCCAAAGAAAGTCATACAGTATAGCGTATATACGTTGCTGCTCGGCATCGTCTTGAGAAGGAAATTGAACCGCTGAGGATATCCCACTTCTTGGTCCCTTAACATCCCAGCAGTAGATTGGATTTACGGCGGCATCAGCAAACTGGAAAACGCATTCACGGCCTAGAACTCCTTCTTGAAGTGTCCAGCTGCGTGACTGCCAGGAACTACAGATGATTCTACCCAGTATCTCGGTAGCCGACGTTGATTGTGATCGACATCGCAGAAGTGAAGAGTCTAATACAAGGACCTGAAATGCCCCAGCGTAGATAGACGCCATTCTATTGATGGCCTTCATCTTAACCTCTGTTACATCCGTCTTTTCGTCTCCAACTGGTATACAAAGGGTATCCATCCAAAAAAGTGGGCAAGAATCTTCCCTTTGATAACTAGCACTCCAACGTTCCAGGTCGAAACATAACCCTCCTATTATCATAGCGGTGTCACTCCGTGCGACTGGAAGGTTCTGTAGATGTTTCTGAAGGAGCACAAGTTGACACTTGGGCAAGGAGTTCGCCTGAGGATTGCCTAGCCCATCGGCCCAGACATGCGAGATAGCAACATAGCGACTTCTTACCGTCTGCTTTTCAATGTGGCATTCTAGCTCACCTGAAGATGCAGAGCGTCTCAGGCTGACCAGGGGCGTCCCGCCACTCTGTATGATCCTTATTATTTCTTCTCGAGAGACTGAGATGTGCGAACATCTACATCCATCCGAGATGTGTCTTGTTTCGTAGTTGCAGAAATCGACGTGGTTCGCCACGCATCGAGGATTGCTAGCACAAGCAGCATGGCTAACTCTGGGTTGGTCGAGATGGCAGAGATACTGGAAGGTTGGATCATCGTTAACTCTTGACAGTCTTTGCAGTTGGTGGGGACATCGAATGGAATTAACAGATAGAGAGTTCTGCTTGCTTGTGAGACCTGCCGATGCTGGAGCAGTGCTGGACACACCGCTGGAGCCCATGGGGTATAGAGAGTATGCAATCCATTGACTTACAGCGGAAGATATGTTGGTGTATAAACTTACTAGTCCGGCGGTTATGAAAAGGAGTCGACACTTGATACACAGAAACAGCCATAATTCCCGACTCTCTGGGTCGAATACCACAAATGCGAGGCTTCTACAGTGCCCTCTTGGGGGCTGACAGCAGACTGTCCTGCTTCAGAGGTTCTAGTTCGGGGGGTGTCTAATGATAGGACATAATTTCTCCTTGAGTCTTGGAGCTCGAAGTTTCTCATTCGTCGTATTGAGCAGTAGAGCAGTGCCGCAATATGCGCTTGCAGGACGGAAATATCAGTTGTAACTTTGTAGGGAACGGTAAGTTTGGCACAGACGCACAGGATCGACGAACCAAACGCGTTCTGTGTCTGCATGGTAAGATTCCCATCACGGTGGCGTCCAATACAGCAAATTAAGCGACACTTTACAAACTGGGGAAGAGGAACAACAGAAGCAAAGATCTCAGAAGCAAAATCAAGAATATACTAGGTGTGGTCAATTAGAATGGATGGCTCAGAAAGTCAAAATGTACTACAACAGAACAAAGCATTAACATGCAAATGGAGAGCCCACCTGCCCATTGCGATAGGCATCAACGATACCTCTCACAGTTACGTATGTTCCAGCTATGCAGATAAACCCACCTGCGAGCACTGTCATAAATGCCAGCAATGCGTGGAACGGTTTCTTCCTCCAAGTACGAACCCCGTTACCATCATGGTAGCTATCGTGTAGCCAGAAAGCGCCAGCTATTCCATATGTATACCAACTTGCGAAGAGTGAGGCCGCAATCCCAACCAAGTAGTTGAATATCGGAATACCAACAGCTAATATGAAGGATAGTGCATTCATCACAACAACGAGTAGAATCCAAACTCCCCATCCAATCTTTGAATGCGAGTGGAGATGCTTGCTTTTTCTGAAGATTCGGATGAAGAACAGCTTCGATGCTGTATGCGCGTATAAGGAACCCGCAATTAGAAAGTTAGGGATAGCAATTCCCCACGCAGCTTTCATCCACTTGGACTCTAGGCTTATCAACGCTGGTGACGCCACATCGCTACCGATATAAACGTACATAACAATAGCGAAGATAACGTAGAATGTTGTTGCGAATCCTTGAAGGACGTAGGCCGATTTCATCGCATCCTGCGGTCTCTTCATTTCCGAAACGAGGATAAAGAACATGAAATGACCTGCATAAGCGTACACAGGATTTGTGATGGATGTAAAAGCTGTATAGAAGTCCGACTTGACTGTTGCTTGGACAACCCTAGGTTCCACGGGATGACGGCTGGCACCTACCATGCCGACAATACCCGCAATTAGAATGGCGAGCACCGCTGGTATGCTAAGCCAAGATAACCGGTCAAAGGTCCTAGGAGAACTGCAGATAAGGGTAGGTATCGCAAATATACCAGTATAGAGCATAAGGCATAACCTGTTGTCACTCAAGGAAGCGAGAGCAATTTGTCCTGCTAACAGTTGACTTCCAGTCGCAAATACCGCGAAGCATACTGTTCCAAATGCCAGGACTTCTCGGCCGATAGGTCCAAAGAGAATCATACCGGCGTCACCCATATTGTGCACTTCAGGGTGTCGTAGCTTGAATTGAACAAGGAGGTAGGAGGTATAAGTCGCAAATATCCCAAGAAATATAATGAGGATTACACCGGGCACGATACCCACGACCGCAAGCGAAGACGGTAATGATAGCATGCCATTGCTGACAATTTCCGCAATCATGAGGACCGCAACAAGTTGCCATGAGAGGGTCTTATATTTGATCTATGAATGTAGCCATTAGTTAAATCAGGAGAAAAATTACCAAATCAGCGTATCCTCTAAAGAAATAGTAGGACGCTCCTAAATTCGGGATTTCGAGAATATTGGAGCATACCTGATGGCCTTCTTCGTGGCCAAATACATCAACATCGTGGTATCCAACAAGATCATTGCCTACTAAATGTGCTGGTCCGACCGAAAAATAGGACTCCTTCATGATAAGCTTCGTAGAATTGACTTTCGCGAGTACGAGAGAGAAGTAGTAGAAGCGCCGGCTGCCATATTTATACAATGTCCCATGCAAACAGGAAAGTAATGTAAATACCAAAAAATAATTTGAGGTGCAGCATGTCATCAAAAGTAAGGTAGCGCATGTGCTACATTTCGGTGTGAGTATAGTAAACCACCCCACTATGCACCGTCATACCTGGGGTATTCGAACATCTGTTAAATGTTTAGGCTATGAACGCCCTCGCCGAAACAGATCCAAGTTATTGGGCTGGAGTTGTTAGAAAGATAAAGGAATGAAAAGGTCGGTTAGATTACGCATAACATGACAGATGCTTGTTCAGACCTCTCCATTCCTTATCCCAGCGTGGCACGCGTGGGTACAGTTTTGCCCTATTGAGGGTCCCGGCGTGCAGGGGTTAGATTAGTACTTGATGCAGCGAAATACCTTTCATAATGGTATGTTTGTACGACGATTTACTGTACCACAACTGCATTGATGCGACTCCCTTTAAGTGTTAGCAATGATGGCAAATTTCTGGGTATATGAGAACAGAAAGCTTCTACAGCAATCTGATCAGTTCAAGGTCTTTGGCGACTGCCGGGCTATATTTTGCGCAGTATTCCACATGTTCGAGCATTTCTTGCCACCAGTTTTGCCAATCAGCAGACAAAACCTGTCGTATTCGTAGATGTGGTGAATGAATAACTCCGTATATCAAAAGAAACTGGCCGAACATCTGTGAACTCCATCCGAATTTGATAGGTTGGCAACTTTTCATCCTTTTACAGATTCCGGTCACCATGATCCAGAACATACCGCTCTTCAGACCAGCGTGGCATGCTTCAAGCTCATCATCGGTAAGTAACTGTGGAGCATGAAAGGCTTTATAAAGGAATGGCCGGCCGATATGGAATTTAGCTACAAAGTAACGACTCTTCAGCATTCCAATTGCCACTGCATGGGCTGGGCTAGGAGGCCGAACGATATCATCATCATCATCATCATCATCGAATTGCAAAGCGGCGGGCAAATTAGCTCGCCATTGCTCAAGCTATTTAAAGGTCATATGGTATCAGCAAGTGTGTCACGGCCAACCTCGAGGGAAACACACCTGATGATGAAGCTCTGAAACTAAGGCCGGTGTTGGGAAAATTCCCCTTTCAGCTTCATAAAATTAGCCTCTACGCTGGAAATGCGCCGGTCGCGAATATTTCTTACAGAAAAAATACAGACTCAAACGAATTCGGGTCAAGATAATCCTATGCGCAGCTTGTGCTAGGAAGTGAAGATTAAAGAAGGCGTCATCCTCGTTAAAATAGTCCTGATTTACAGAAGAGCGTCCAGTCCTTGGACATGGCGTGAATTTCGGGATGGGAACATTTTCTTCAAAGCGTGAAAGGCCGCTTGGAGGAAGATTGAGCTCTTGAGTTAATATCGTTTCGTGCATAAGTGTATTCCAGAAAACTCGAGACTTCATATCTCCCTCCCATTGATCGCAGTCTATCTTATCGTCCCTGATTCAATCAGTTCTGTTAGAACCAATGTGAAATATGGGAACAAACCTCTGTAACATTGTCATGCAGCAGACTGCTGCCCTGTTCAGCATTGACCACGAATCTATGGGCCGTAGGATCTGCGCGTAGTAAAACCTTTATGTACGATTAGCTTTCTGTTTCAGAAATGAATTGGCGATTTTGACTGACGAAGATAGTAGATAGAACTGGCAACATTGAAGATCATTCTCGCAGATCAAAAAACCAATGCGTCTACGAGCTTCATTAAAGAATCTAAGTCCGGGAGACTCTTCTTTTGTAACTTCGTACCAATCCGATGGGTGGGAGTGTCCATAACTGGTAGGGGAGTTGAAGAAAGGGAACTCATAGCTCCCCTCCTCATATGCTTTCATAGCTAAGCATCCAAGAGCCATCACATTCAACAAGAGACAGGATTCGATATCATAACCAAAGTCTTTGTCTAGAGCAGTTCCCAAGGTGGATGAGACGAAATGATGTCTATCCATAATTGGAGCGAACCGATTGAATACCGCGAAATATGCATCACACAGACCTTTAATAAGGGAGAGAGGTAGATTTCTAAGCCAAGAGATACCCGCATCAGCTGGGAAATAACATATCGTTGGAGGAAGCGGTTCTCTCCCCGATTCAATATCTATCACGTAGTCCTTTCCCAGGGTCTGAGCAGCATTGACCAGCTTCTGAGGGAGAATAGCAGTCATTGCTGGCCATTGAAGGACATAGTGCTGTGAAAATGAAATAGGCCTCAAGTTGCTGACTGTGGGTTGATATGGTTGATCCGCTTGAAAACCTTCATCCTGCCCTCTTGCTATAGCATCTTGGACCGCATCAAACCCCTTGTTGATCTCTCTGGATATAAAGGATTGAGATGTGAGATTTGCCACAGGTGAATGGGTAGTTATCGATGCCTGTGGGGACAATGGGTTGATAGCCGGTCGGTTGAGCAAGACTTGAGAATTGATGGAATTTGCCAAGAACTCAATCTTATCCTCTAGTCGTCTGATTGCATTGATTGCGATGGTAAGGGATTGGTCTTTTCTAATGTCACTTGAGCAAAAGGAATTCTAAATGCAAGATATAGACACACTTTGTCCTCCTCGCTTCAGGATAGTTGCAGTCAGCCCCTAAACTTTTGCAGAGTCCGCATTTTGGTCGATCTTCATCACAGCGAGTCTTTTTGAGTCTGCACCTTTCGCAAGCCTATTATGTGCGTCAACATTTCGGCCCAGTATCATCATGTTGCCCGCAAACCATACCATTACGGCTAAGAATTGGCGTGAACCCTTAAGGTCATTACCGGATACAGGAGATTCATCAGCTCTTGATGATTGTAGGTTGGGCTGTCCACTGGCTATCGTCTCATTGTACGGGTACGCCTCTTCATTAGGAGAAGTAAGTGGGTTGACGTTGATGCCATCAGAGTGCGTCGATAGGAGACGTCGTTTGGACATTGCACCTCGTCATGATCACTCCCGTGAGGCGTATCAAAGCATAAGTCAAAAGTATAGCTAGAGCCGTGGTATTCGCCTAGAGTATTCCTTGAAACAATGTCGTGCTTCAGTTTTTGAAAGAAAACTGTGCTGGGAGGGAGATGAAGCCGATGTAGTTCATTGGAAGTCAATATTATATAATCGTTGGCAGGATTCCAATTCCGCTCAAATCCCCACTTTAGCCGCACCCAACGGCTAGGTCAGTGCACAAGGCATCACTCCCTAGGTAGGTAAATAGGCGTGATAGGTACTGCTCATCACCAAATATTTCGCGCTCAGATTTTGAGGGAAATACGGGCAATTTATGGTAACTGGCCATAGATTGAGAATTACGAAAATACCAGGGCGTCATTGTTGATCTACCCGAGGTTTTGGCAATGGATATCCACCCAATTCATCGAAGAACTTTCCTCCTTGTATCAACAGATTAGCCATCTCCTCGCCCAGCCATTCCAGTGTCAATTTTGTTCTCGCACTTTCAATCTCTCTGGTTTGCTGTCCCGCAACCTATCAAAGCCAGTTCCCTATGTTATAAAGTTCCCTATTCAATCGTAAGTACCAGATAGCATTGGCCTCTCACGGAAATGTCTCTTGCTGTCTTCACGATCTCCTCTGTGACGTTTTTCACGGTATTTGCGTGTAGTCCTTTAGCTTTCCAGCGCTCTGCATAGCTTCCAGTGATATGCGTTGGAGTGAAGAAAGAGGCCACAGGATTCAATCTCACGCCGAATGCCTCAGCCGCTCTTTGAGATGCTCGGAGCAATCCAACAACTCCATGCTTCGAGGCTACATAACATACTACACCGGTACTACCGAAATAACCGGATGTAGGAGATATTAGAATAATCGAACTCGACCGCATGTAGTGTAATGCTAATCGGAGTGCTGTTGTACTATCAGCGAGGCTCTATCAGCGAGGTCATATCACTCGACAGATAGGGAGAAGGAATATGTCAATAGTACTGTTCATTGTTCCTTTCAAGTTGATGTCGATGACTTTGTATGTCTCGTTTGGCTCCTTCAATTCTCCATCTTCATCCGTCTCAAAGTTGAAGAATTCTTGTGTTTCCATTACACCGGCATTGGCAACTACGATATCGACTTGATTGAAACGTACAATAGTCGTTTCAAACAAAGCTTTCATGTTCTCCCAGTCGAGTATATCCGTTAGAACGAACATGAAACGAGAACGGTCGGATAATGAATCTATCAATGTCTCTGCGGCTTCCCTGGTCGCTGGTAGGTGTGCAATAACTACATTGGTACCCTGTTCATGAAACGTCCGGATAGTTTGAGCACCGATACCGTTGGCTTCTCCAGTAACTATGACTGTCCTTGCTGTTAACTTCTCGAATGGCGGCATTTCCTAAGATCCACAAAGGCTAAGGATTTCTATGATTTCCCCTCCGACGAAGAGGTACAGTTGAAATTAAATGTGTAGAATTCTCAGGTAAATGCAGGGACCGTTCAAGTTTAAGGAAAATAGTTGTTCTGGGTTTTTGCGCTCTCTGATTGGATATGCAGGGTGGAGGGGTACCTATGCTCCACAGCACTTTGTGTCATTGACCAAAAACGACGATTGTGCCCGCCTGACGGTTGTCCTTTGGGGTCAATGCGGTAAAAACGTTATTGTCGAGCTTTGTGGGTCGGATAGAACTACTGGACCCCTAAGACCTTCTTGATCATATATCTCACAGCTCCTGAAACCTTCGTTTGGACTAGGTAATTGGGGAATCAAAATGACATCCAACTACCGACATCATGAGCGAACAGACCGAGATGCTTTGGATCTGTTCAAATCCGTAGAGCAGAAATTCCCATCCAAAACTCTCGGAGATGATAAGTGGTACATAGTTACGGTACGAAGAGCAATTGCCTAATCGCAGAACATACTAACACAGGAGAAGCTCGTGGCCCTCGTTGGAGGAGGGCAGCCGGAATTTGCGACAACATTATACTCCTATCTCATACGGAGGCCAGAATTTGCAACCGCTGAATCTCGACAAGCTCTAATGCGTAGGTTAAGGGAAGCAATGGTGAAATCAGTTTCAATTGTCGGAGTTTGTAAACCTTTGGAGGCAATGTTTGCAATTGAAAAGATCACCAGACCTGAAGACAGAGATTATTCATTCTCAAGGTAGGCACGCTGAATCGGAATAATATATAATCCAGGACTTAATGTTATGCACAGAGAAGGTTGGCAGTGCGATGAAGCTAACCGGGAACGTGGAAGGAGATGGCAAGACCGAATATACCTTCACAATCAGGGTGCGATCGATAATACGCTCTCATCGCAGAAAGACTTTGGTAAGGAGAGCAATGATGTGATTGCCATGGTCGTACGGCCCGGCTGATGTTAGAATAGACTGGCTGAGTAAGAACATCACCTACGGTCTTTATCTCTCTGATCACAGCATTTTGAACGATTTTGAGACAGAATTGGTCGTCTTAACCGGCATTATGATCCAAAATCTTCCGAATGAGACTCACTGGCATCTTCGAGGGGCGCGAAGGATAGGGATCAGCAAAGATGATGTAGAGACCGTTCACCAATGTGTAAGCTGTTCATGCACAACCGACGGCATTTTATCTGTCTCCCCCTGCTTACACAACTGTTAGATTGAGTTAGTAGCGAACTTCGTTGGCGTAAGTCTGCACAAAGTCCCCCGGGTTGCAGATATCGAACATGAGGTGGCGGGAATGAAGGCAAAATTATAGGAAGGGAAATAATCCAGACTCACTGCTGTAATACTATAATAGAAGCTCCAGTTGTCCAGTTTTAACATATGATGACTAGTGAGCACCTACAATGCGTCTACAGTACTTGGTAGTAGTTACACGGGCGGACAACGCTTGTCGAAAGGAATGGTTGAAGTACTAGAGAGGTCCAATCGAATAAGTGCGCCTCTCATACGGGCATAGGATAACTTACCACGTCAGAACATCAGCGATCTTGCCACAATGTCTCTAACAGGGTCCAACCAAATTCGGACAGTTACATCTGGCCTCACAGGGCGTTTCAATCCTATCATAACCAAAGAGTTCATCATGCTGTAGTTGAGAGTGATTGGACCCGATGGCGGGCCGTTCCATGTCAACCAAACGTTATCTTGACGTCTTTGGTCCAAGGAGCATTGATTGGTCCCCATGAGGATATTCACTAACAATATTCACGAGTATACTATTGTGAAAATTTCCACCTAACTATATTCCTCCACGTGAATCAGCCGACCGTTTAGTTCGAGAATCTCGAGGTAAGAATTGACTATGTCTATATTATTTATTCGGAGTGGAATATGGAGCGGTGCACAAGAACAAAGAAAATGAGTCAGCAGAAAGAACAAAGAAACTGCGAGATAAACCGCTGGAATATTGGAAATGGCCCATAGTGCGGCAGAGCTCTTAAAGAACACAAGACTATCTAAACAAATAAACAGCGATGTTCAGCACTAGAATTTGTCGGTCGTATCTTGCAAAGAGAGATGTTATTCCCACGGTTCACTTGAGTACTGACCATCGTGCAAAAGCTGCTGTTTTCAGAAATTCCTATCCCGATTCTGTTATGGAGATATTGGGCCCATGGATATCAAGGAAAAGTAAGCTCCATTCCCCTTATGCCGGGCTTTGGATGAGGCTAATATGATATCCAAGGTTCGTGACAGCTCCACTACACGTCGTTGCGTTCACTCTAAGTAGACCATATTGCTTTTTAGATCCATTGTCGTCCTCTCAAAAAGACAATCTCTTACACTGATAGCTGGTATTCCTTCTTCGGTTCACATATAGGATTAAGCACACGGGAATTTGAGCACATTCATTCAAATCCATGGCTGAACAAGCGACCTCCTGGCATTCTCATCCGCATTGATCACGGTGTCCTGGCCTACCCTTAGATGTGAGTTATTGCTGTTATCGGAACCAAGGATTGTATGACAATGTTTCCTGTCAAGTGAAAGAAATCCGACTATCATTCCACTATTGTCTCTTCCGGGGGTGGAACCCTTCTAAATCCAGATGCTATGATCGAAAAGTGACACGCAATTCAGAAAGACATCTCTAGGGAACCAATACCTGGGCGGAACGTACTAAGTCCTCTGCTAGATTATGGGCCCCTATTCCATCCCATTGATTATCGGTTATGACCTGGAGGACCACTCACCTAGTCAACTATTACTTCTCACTTTGTGAACATATTTCCTTATTAAAAACAGTCCACAGAAAGTACGTGCTCCAACCTTGACGTAGTCGTAAAAGCACCCCTTGCAGGTTACGTATGGATCCACATTGCAAAAGTACACCTCTCGCATATAGAGTATACTCTGTACTAACTCACAAAGCTAGAATTAGTTATCAAGAAGTGACACGGTTCTAGAATTGATAAGCCACGAAAGAAAGAGCCTCCTGTGGCCCAAAAGAGGCGAAATAGCCAGTTACGCGTGGCCTTACGTAGGAAAGCGGCGCTCTCTGTCCAGGATCCGGTAGATCATCGAGCACTAGCCACCGGCTAACCACAGCAAACAGCATCAATTCGTCATTGTTAGACTGTCGGTTGCCGGTTGCCGATTGCCGTAAAGGACCTGTTCATGATGATGCCGCAAACGCGAAGAGTTGAAGATGGCAAAGAAGATGAGGTTTTTATTATTTCACCATTGTGGTGGCCGCGAACATCCTGGGCTGAATTTGCGGTGGCGTAACGTGCATAAGAGCTTGGTAATTGTAAAGTACAAAATTCTGCCCAGTCGGATGCCACGGACACATCCTTGATTTCGCTGTCTTACGCATCCCGTCTGCTGTAATCGCTTTGAAATGGAGTTAAGGATGCAAACACCATGGAATTTAGGAAAATGATCAGGAACGTTGGAGCTCAGAAAGAGAGGAGTGGCGTGAGCATACCTTAGTTCTACCATCGAACGGGAAGGAAAAGGCTATGCGTCTGGAAATTGAAGGTCAGAATCGGCATACCATGGTGAACTGGTGATCGCTCCGCTCCCTCCAGTCCTCACGGTCACAAAGTGCGAGATGAAAACAAGTTGACAGTTGACAGTCGACTTGACCCTCGCATGCTGGAAGAAGCTTGGTCAAGTTGGTCAACCGAAGATGGGGCTAATTTGGCGGAGAGAAAACCTGTCGGACAGTCGCTGATTCGTAGCACTCGGCAAAGATGGCGTCGACCAGCCATCTTCCAAGCTGGGACGCTTCGTACAGTCGTCCCTGGTTAGTGATGACGTTGTAAGTTCCGTATGATCGATGCTTCCTTCCATATAACAAGTAGCTTCCCAACTGTCTTTCTCGTCTGATTCCATTCAACCCTCCATTCATACTGTACTATACAAATAAATATACCGTCTGAAGAACAGTCACCAAAATTCACTTTGTATAAAACTGTAAAACTACTATACAACCGTCGTCCAATATGCCTTTCTCCGGAAGGTATGACTTTCCACAGCTTGAAGAGTTCCGCAGCCTTCGCAGTCTTCGTGGTGTTTCGGAGTTCTCGGCCCTCCCTTGAAGCATTACTGACTGACTTTTCACAGCGACATCGTCAAGATCTTCTTCGCCATCCTCGTTCCGCCTGTTGGTGTGTTCTTTGAGCGTGGATGCAATGCCGACTTCTTCATCAACATCTTGTTGACTATTCTGGGTTATATTCCCGGTATTATTCACGCACTGTAAGCAAACCTCACCATCACTCATCGTCGTGCATATTTTTCCTAACTTTAATTCAGGTACATCATTCTGAAGTACTAGCCACCGCTGTCGAATCTTTTTGATACCCGTTCTCATCTCATATTTTGGCACCGTTTTCTTTCGTCGGGCACGTTCCACTCACTCGGGGCAATCAGCCTGAGAGAAAGAGATCTCGCTACGCTTGGATTATTTGCATTACCGGGACTTCCGTTTCTTTTTCCATTGGTTATTCTTAGCGACTCCGCTTCGTATGACGTATCATGATTGGAATCCGCAACGGTCCCGTTCAGAGTGCGTTTTCGGGGTGCATCATGATTTTGTGTTTTAAGAACGAAGAATATGATGATGTACCCTAATGTAGTAGCTTTATGGCGAAATTGATTCCTACGTTCTTGAGAGTTGTGTGTTCCCAGTTATTGAGAGCCCAAACCATTGACATTGTAATGTGAGCAGTTTGGTATGATATTGTACGCCCCTGAAATGTGATACTTGCATCGGTAGGTACGGAGGTGCTCTTAACCTTTTCGCATTTCTGTCGTGACACTTGACGGCCGGAGCTTTGTCGGGGGTCGGTAATAGGACCTATTTCCGGCTACGTTGACGAACTTCTATCTCAAGTTACACAAACACAATCCAACAAATCTCTAACCGTTTCAGAGCCACTTTTCGCATGACCATCATAACTATCCAGAAGCTGTATTAGGAACTCCACTTCATATAGGCGTCAAAATGGACACACGCGCGACTCTCCCCAGCGAGCTAGTAGCTCTTTTATGTGATTACGAGCGCACTCTCCAGGACACAGCCGTCAGATTTGACGCTGCGCGCCAGGGGCACACGAAGCTAGATCCCAGCACCTCGAGCATCGAGACAAGATTCAGGCTCTCGATAATGCTTAAGAATAAGCTGGATGAGCTGGAAGGCTACAGTATGTGCGCATGCGCGTACGAGGATGGTTTCAATTGAGAGGCGTAGCTAATCATCTCGTCTTGATAGAAAACATCCCATCCCCATATACACATCTCTCTGCGGTTCTCAATTGCGAATATCAGCTGTATGAATTGAATGCTACCACGCCGCTTAGACATAATCCGTTCCTATCCCACTGGGTTGAGGTCGTGCAGCGCTGGGACGATGAGCTCGCGCGCCTGCGCCCTACAAAGGGGAAGAACACGGTCAACGGTCCAGATCTGGGATGGAGGGAGATACATCACACCAGAGTGGGATTGGTGAAGTACATCCTGACTGAGCCCTTTCCAGAGTCCCTCCCTCGCTCGAGCCCAAGAGCTCTCTATCACCACTTCGAAACCTCCTCTGCGCCAGCCATCGATCTGGACCACTATATCACCATTCTCGAAGAAGAGGATATCTATGATAGGTCCCCGCGACCCTCCGCCTCTACAACACCCACACCCATTCCGATCACTTCTCTCTCCTCTCCACCTTCCGCCTCACCCTATTCGTCTCCACCTTCAGACAACACCTCTTCAATCCCTCCCACCAGAACCCCTTCCAGTCCATCAGCAATCCGCCAAACGCTCCGCACCAACCGTGCAGTCGCTCTTCAAGCCCTCGTCCGCCTCCCCATCGACCTCCCTAGTCTCGAATTCATAAACTCCCTACTTCTCGACCACACCCTGGAAGACCAAGGCATCGAGCCCGGAGGTGTGGTACGAGAATATCTGGAACACGCACTCCGTCGCATCGAGCGTACATCTCCTCCCAACAACACCTATACCCACCACCCCTCCAACCTCAACAGCAACAGGACCACAGAGCAAGAGGACACAGACTCCGGGATAGGCGGCAGGGAAGAGCAGATCAGGGCGATAAAGCTGCTGGTCTTGTTCATCGGGAACCTGATCCGCAAGGGATTGGTCCAGCCAGAGAAGATTTACTTTGAGATTCAGGAGATCTGCGTGAGGTTTGTGTGGATCAGGGAGGTTAGGGAGTTCAGGTCTTTTGTTGAGGAGGGCGGCTTTTAGAACAATGACATCTCATGAAGAGGTAGAGGGCTGGGTAATTTGATGGAGCACATTTCGTGCGTTGAGGTCAGTTGTTTCTTTTCTGTTTTAGGGCATTACGATGTGATGATTGGATGGGCTTGTATTTTGTGCACTCGACGGTGGGCGAAACGGTTATTTGGCGTATCTCTCCTGAACCGGGAGCTTGTTTTCGTAGGGGAAAATGTGTTATTAGCGGCTGCATGAGATTACTTTGGAACGGGAGGTCTGATTATTCATGTGAGGATAGGAAGTGAAGTCCTTTCACTTCGGATCAGATGGGATTCGCTTTGTTAGTGATGGGAAGGGAAGAGATCCATTAAAGATCAGATGAGAAGAGGACCCGATCGTCATGAACTCATGATAGTCTAGCGTAAGACAAATGATTCAATGATAACACACCCTCAATATCTTACCTTACCTTGATTGAGATAATTTGGCTTCACTTGAAGGTGGGATAGGAAAGTACGCACTTCCTTCATCACGGAACGAGAACGGCGGGAAACTATTTCAGTTTGATCAGACGGGAAAGAGCAGCTCACATTCACACTTTCATACTCAGAGGTCTAAAAGGTCAAAATAAGAGGCACTGAAAAACACTACGCTCAAGGTATTGTGGTATCTAGAATTTCGATGGATCCTCCTGGCCCTTAGGCTAGTGTCTCGACATCGCGATCTATTATGCTTAAAATGCTCAAATCTATATGAAGAAGGTAAATCGAATCAAAAAAAAAAAATCGTCTGCCTCACCAGGCCCAGCCTGGGAGCGACATCCCCCTCCTCTCATCCCCAATCAGCCCAGCGACAACTCATAAGCTCTTTACCGGACTGACCCCATCCCCAGCGCTGCTAGACCCTCCACTGTACCCTGAATCCGCTGAGTCGTCATCATCAATATCGATATCAAAACCGGAACCAAACTTCTCTTCGTCCCCTTCTGCATTGCCTTCTTCCCAGCCCTTCTGCGCTGCGCCACGGGTATTCCATCTCAGACTCGTGCTGATGCTGTCGAACCATTCCGTCGGTTTGGACAGGACAGTCGGGAAGGGAAATTTCGACGCGGCAATCGTGACATGGTCACCCTGTCTTAGTTCAACCCGACCCTTGCCATCGAAGGCGCAGTAAGCTGTCGCGCGGCTGTTACGAGGGACCGCGACGCGCAAGAGCATGGTGTCATTGAGCAACATGGGGCGGAAGGAGAGGGTATGGGGGCAGATGGGGGTGAGGAGGATGGCCGGGATATCGGGATGGATGAGGGAACCACCAGCCGAGAGGGAGTAGGCAGTACTGCCAGTGGGCGTGCTGAAGATGCAGCCATCAGCTTGGATGACAGTGAGAAGGTTATTGTCGCCGTAGAGCTCGAGCTGCGAGATGTATGGTGACGGACCACGATCGATGAGGAGCTCGTTAAGCACTTCAAACTGCTCGGCCTCGATGTGGGAGTTGGGATCACCGGGAACGGCGCGGTAGACGGTACAGGTGAAGCGCATGCGTAGGTTAACACGCATGCCTTCCTCGCCCATGAGATTGTTGAGCGATTTGCGGAAGGTCTGATATTCGAAGTTTGTGAGGAAGCCAAGGGATCCGAGGGAGAAGGAGAGGACGGGTGGAACGATGCGCTGGAACAGCCATGAGGTGAAGAGGACAGTGCCATCACCACCAAGTGTGAGGACGAGGTCGAACTGCTCAGGAGACGTCCAGCACATATCCGGCGTCCAGAAGCGCAACATATACTCGAAACGTGGGTCCTTAGCAAGAAGGCTAGGGACGTCAAATCGTTTCGACTTGCGCAACTTGGCATCGACGTATACATTCACTCCAACCTGGGAACCGTAGCGGGGAGTAGTAATAAGAAACTCTGCGAGCTCTCGAGTGAGCGATACGAGACTGTTGTCGCGCGCCTTGGTAATAATCATGACATTACGGACGGCGCGCTTAATGGGTCTCCGTTGAAGCTGCTTCGCAACCTCTCGCACACCAGTAGCAGTCTGCATCAAGCGCGAATGCGACATGTATTCGTCGTCGCGAATTTCCTCCAACACCTTGTTAATATTCACAGCATCGTCGAACCCCTCATGGAAGAAGAGAGGTGATGCTAATGTCGCCATTTTACCGGCATATAGGGACTTTGAATCTGAATTAATTTCCGACAAAGCTTGGGAAAGTCGTCGAGATGTGACAGGTGGGGGTCGTAAGTCGTCGTCTTCCCTGGAGGATAACGATCCGTGGATGCCAGAAGTGGGTATACTCAGAGCAGTCAAAGGAGGTCTGGAAGCGAGGGATTTCATGATCGTTTGGCGTGGGATAGAGTCAATGGATAGGGCCTGCTTACGGTGGGAGCGGTGGTCGAAGAAGGATCTCGATTGTCGCGGTGAAAAGAGTTCTGGTGGTGGAAGTGGTGTAGCAGAGTCGTCGTCATTAGATTGTGAGAGCTCTAAGCCTTTGCGCGCAAATCTGGCAGAGGATGGTGTACGTGTGGTGGAATCGGTAGATGGTTGAGGTTGCGGTTTCGCGTTCGCACCACGCTGGGCGACACCCAGAGCTATAAATTGAGCATTGCTGGGAGTAAGGGAATCTCCGAAGCGGGAAGGTGATGGCAAAGGCTGATGTGAGGTAGTCAAAGGATGGGGTAAAGGACACGAAGCGTCAGGCTCGTGCGTTGAGGGGAGATCAGGAAAAGGAGTGTGAACGGCTTTATCGGAGAGTGAGTTCGGGGCAAGGTGTAGGTGATTGCTTGCCATGACGCTATGCACCAACTGGGCGGTATCACTCTTTCGGGTAATCAGATTGAGGGGAACCGAACAGTAGCGAGGGTTACACAACAAAAGTTGAACCACTTGCAACCGCTTGATCCTTGATTGAAGGTACGGTGTCCGACTCGGCTTTAGATCGTACCTGAGCTCACTGCTTCCAAGTATGAACCAGCTGATTCCAGAAATGGAAGAACGTTGTTGAGACTGTTTTGTTGTAATGTGGGGATCGTGGGACGGACGAGCCAAGGCAAGGTGAACTCGGTCGAGCTCACAGGGCAGGTGGCAACTGAATGCTGGCGATGGTTGGCAGCTGGTGATAATATCTGACAGGACCAAGAATAGAACCGAGATCTTGAGCTTCGATAATGCGCAATGACAGAAGCCGGGGGATATCTGGAATATCCCTAGAAGCTAAATATGTTGGAAAATATGAAATGGCGAGGTGTCGCTGAGACAAAAGACGTAACCAGACGTCAAGGTAGATATATGTACCGGGAATGGAAGTTCGTACTTGGAGACTCGTTAAGAAGTTGCTTTCTATCGTCTGAATTAACAGCGCAGAAAACTGACGAAAGTGAAGGTTGGTGATAATGACTGCTGCCGCTTAAGTGGAGTGATAGTGACAGTGAAATGTGATGGCAACGTGCAGTGGACTAATAATTCCAACGAACGAAGAGTCCAGCTCAGGGTGGTCGTAGACAACGGTATTAAGGGAATGTGATGGTTAAGAAAATATTTACAAGTAATAAGACAAAAGCCCACTAGGCATATGGAACGAAAAGAAAGGAGAGTGATATTGGCGTGCAGATGTGCAGATGGAAGAGGCCGTCTGATCTCTGCTAGACCAGTGGCTTCAGGAAAACAGGAGAGAGATATAGCAAAATAGCAAAAGGGATAAGCGCTCATACGCACGACTCGTTAACACAATCATACAATGAAAAAACTATGAAGGAGTTGGAGGTAGATCAAAATGGTGTTGATACTGAAGCAAGACGGGTATCAACTTTGTGGGTCAGCTTGGGTCCAAATGTGGTGGGTGGTTGACCGCTCCCAGGCCTCTAACCCTCTTTTTTTTTTCACCACGCGCTGTTCCCTGCTGTACCTTCCCCAAGCCCTTTCTCCGCGAATGGTCTTATTTTCCGCGCCCCTAAAATAAGGAAAGGACGATAAGGTAGCGTGGTAGCGACTTCCTTCCAGTGCCTTCACTATAACTTTCTCTCAACCATTATTGTGACATTTGACATTTCAGATACTCAGACATTACCGAATCAAGGTACTATCAAGTTAGTATCCTTCTGCTTCAGTTATTACTCTATCACAGCGCTTATTGTATTGACACAATCATTGCATAGACCTACCTCTGTAGGTAGCTGCGCGTTACAGTATGTACTGTAGAAGGCCAAAAGGATGAGGATCAACTTTACCATCCATGTCCCCCAGCTCCAGTATCCTCGCCACGCGCAGCCTCATCCCACTCTGATTGAGCCTCACATTTCGGTCTCGTACCTCGAAACTTCTTCTCTACCGAATTCTATTTCTAGTATTACTACCGCGGTTCAGAAAATGACTCTAGACCAGTCAGGTCACATCTCAGATGAAACGCTCTTACTCTCGCCAGTCTCGCTTCATACAAGTTCGTCTCATACTTCAGCCTTTTTGCAACACCAAACCCCTGACCAACCGCCCAACGACTGACGTCTCGTCTCTTCGCCATAGTACTTCACGATGAAGGACCTGAGAACCGTCCAAACGGCTCTCGAGCCTCATCCGTTTGGAGATATCGCCGCCGCTCCCGCTTTGCCGTACAGCCAAAACTTTACTCTATTTTCACTTCTGGTCTAACAATCCCAGCTTCAACCCTCGCCGTAACTTTCCCTACATGTTGGCTCAACAAGTCGTCAATCTGACTATGCATAAAGCATGTCAGCTTCAGATAGCATCTTCACCTATTTGCACGTCTATCTTATGGGCTGATGTCCCTAATTCTAGCCACCCTTATGTGTCGTCACCACGAGGCCGAGAGGTTCGTCCGTTCGCACCAGACCCCAACTTCTCCACATTCTTATTCTCTTTTCGCACGGCCTTACCTTCTTCTGGTCTACGACTCACAGCTTCCCGATGTACCGAAACAGTGAGCTAGTTTTGCTAGTAACTTAATAACTCATTATTTATTCAGTCCTCAAAGACATGACGCCACAGCGGATCGAAGATTATCTCCAAAGAAAGGCAAGTCTGCCTGAAGAAGACAGCGAACCACGTAAATCGACAAGAAACTCGAGATACTATGCAAACAATGTATCAGCTCTGACCATAGACACTAGTACGGGGCAAGGACATGTACGTGCGGATGCTCACCTGAAGCCCCACAGATAGTCTTTGCGTAACCTGCAAAGACCAACAATGCAGGTAACCCAGCATTAGGGCTGAGTGCTCAGCTTCTACCATCGTTATGGTCTCTGATGTAATGTATTTTGAAAGATAGCTTTTGTCGTCACATGCCGGGCATCGATCGTGCGTGCGGGCGCCGATGTGCGCTCGCCAGTCATAAAAAGTCTATCACTACATATTGATGACTGTAGACGAGGATGTTGGAAAGTGTCTTACCAGCTGCTTTGACATTAGAATATCCACCACTCGGCCCATTTGGAAGAGTCTCAAAAAGAGAGGAGGCAAGGCAAAGTGTCTACAGGATGCTTTTCTCGAAGTCAAGGGCGAGAGACCTATCCGTTATGTGATATGTGGTAGGACCATAGGTTTATCTTGAAACAGAGCAAGTTGTCCTAGTGTTGCATCTCACTATCCTCGGCAATCAAGGTATACACCTATTCTTCTCTGTCCGCATTCTCTTCGAGTCTTTCTTTCTTCACATGCATATTCAATCAATTTTGTTCTTATCCCCCCGTTGGGACATTCCTCGCCTACTATAGGCTCACTCACCCCAAAGGTGTCCCCCTCTCTACGATACGGACAAGATGATAATAAACGGGGAGTCCGCAGCAGTACTCATTGCCTCAAAATATATATATATATCTGCTTCCATAAGTCCACTCCGGAAGGGGTCTCTGACTCTTATATACAAGAAAGTCGAAACGTTCGAGGTAGGCGTGATCATATATACGACTTGACAGTACAAACAAACAACTGAGGTTGGTTGAGACCAAGGGATTAACATTTCGCCAGTAGTAATTTCGCAGGCGGACAGAGGCCCAGAAATACCAACCATGGGAAGGCACAACTTAACAAAAATGAAAATATCTTTCTGAGTATGCTCTTTAGGACTATGTACGTCCTAATACGTGTAGGTACGGTTCGTCAATCACTATATGAAGTCTTATAAATGATAGTCGCCATATTTTATCCGTGTCAAATTCCTAATCCATCGTCTCAACTGTGTTCGTTCCAAGCTTATTGCGCTTTTCCTTATCGGCTCAATAGTTTTTCGTTATTTCGTCATCTCGTCGTTTTGATCTCAGTCCCCCTTAAATACAACAAATCATCAGGACTGCATCTTATCTCCAGTCAACCTACGGAAATATGTCCTGCTTTCAGCGCCAATCGTCTCTTTTCTCTGCAAGGTGCTTAGCTCACGGTATCACGCAGCCACAGTTTTTCCCTTTTTCTTCAAAAAGGAATGAATGTTTATGGACCCGGAAAGCAACCAACCTCGACGATCACCAGATGATTTAAATGGATGAAAAGGAAGAGATCTGGATAAGTAATGCCATCTGCCACCACGCATCCAAATGCTGCTCACATATTACCTGAAGAGCAACCCCTGCTTTACTCTCAGGGATAGAGCGGATCTATATAATATTCCACCATCCCGATTACAAGTTAGCATTATTACCAGCTTCAATCCAGTGGGACCCAATGTCAAGTGCAGGCGTACACCGTCCGTTGCTACAGATTCCCAAGGGAAGACAGTCTGTGATCGTAGACGAGCGTCAATCGAATCCAACTCTATTCTATATCCCCACTATTGTCATTTCCTACCGGAAGAAACACCCCGTCTTCTCGCTGCGGAGACAATATGGGGAAGTAAACTAGCTAATCAATATATGTCTACTCCAGCAACATTAATCTAGCTTCCACTAAAATTGTTCACGACCCCCAGTTTGAAGCCCCGATTCTCTAACTCCGAAAGAAAGAAGATACAGGCTTTTGATTATCAATCGACCTCTTCACAAAAACTACGCCGTGGAAGCCCTCGACCTCTTGCATCCCGTTAGAGCATCAAAGTCTTCATAATCCGGCAATCAACATAATCGGTTTTGGCGCTCGAGACGTTAGTGGAAAGGTCGCGTATAGCGAGGCCTCACCTATCTAGAGTAGGGAAGCGTATAGGTATCCGAAAGTCTAGGTAACAAAAGAAGTCTGCAGCTCCGGTGTACCGCAAATTCTTACTTATTCCTCGCTTCCGAAGGTTAAAATAGTAGTCCCAGGGCTTCGTTAAGTAAGAAATCATAGAGACGGCTTCGCTCTCCTACAAAGGAGGATTGTAAAGCTATTCCTCGTACTAAGTTTCTTAGAATATTTCTGTACAGGCGTACCGTTAATTCGACTTTGTTCAGCAATTCTACTGTACAGTACAGCTTCGCCAAATCTCTGCTAAAAGCGCGTCTACAGCAAGCGCTTCGCGATACGGGAAGGAGAAAATCTATGGTCATCTGTAATATAAAGTACCCTAAGGATTTGTCGTCCTGTTGTACCGTCAGTTTAACTTAATTGTACGACGTGAGCGACACATATTATCGGCCTGGAATTCCCTTCGGAGTGGGTATACAGAAAGCGCTCAACCTTTTGGAACGGGGAGCGTAAAGGTATTCGTAGTACTAAGTATCAAAGATTTGGATCAAAACATGAAAGTTCTTAAGAAATTTGGCCTTGGTCTTTCTTTCCCCCTTACATTTCTGACAGTTGGAAGTCTTAGACCCTTACTCTCTTGACTTCAGTTCCTACTAGCTATTATTCAGCTCATTCAGCCTTTCAGGTCTTCTAGTCAGTTATATGGATAATATCGACTAGTCACTATCGCGATTGGGCTTTCCCACCAGGCCAAAGATCTGCGTCCCATCGGGTATCGATAGCTGCGGTTGCTCACCAGTCCATATTTTAAGGTGATCAAAGACCCGCCTCCTAGGCGCAGTTCCTGTAGCATGAGGACCTTATGTCATGGAGAGAATATAACTTATATCTAGCGATATCTGTGACAGGTGCGGTCAATATGAGCTCGATTTCAATATTTACAGTGGTATGTGGTAATCTGTTTACTAGTTTCATAGACCTTTTCACGACTATAGTGATATTAACCCTCTTCTAGACAAGTCGTACGGCTTTGTGCTCAAGTTTGAAAAGCGAGATTCTAAGATTATCCTTAATATAGATGTCCTTCATCCATCTATCTCATCCATGAGCGTTAGGCTTGCTATTTCTCACTGATGAGGGGAGAGCCCACTGGCCTCGACATACGGCACAGCACTTCAGAATAAAACTTATACTTCATTCCCCTTATTTAGATCAGTTATTCTTCAGACTGTAATTTGTATCTGTCGACATACTCGGTCCTCATTTTACTATGATTCTATTCATCAACGCCCACAACGGTGTTTGTACGACTATCTCAAAACCGCTCGTGTCCTCGATTGAAATCACAGCTTTTATAGTGAGAGTATTATATTCTTCAGCCCTACTCTAAAAGGTCGCAAAATATTCAGCATGAGGCTCATATCCAAGCATTCTACCTGTCTACCTCGTTTCTACAAACTATAACGCATCTATACACCCTTCAACATCCCTGCCCGTTCCAAGAATCCACTTGTTCTCACACCCTACCATCCACTTCTTTTGCCATCTCCAACCCATTAGGACTAATCATTCACTTACAGTCCTTCCCGTCACCAACGCATCGTCCCAGAAACCACAGAGCGGGTCGGGATGCGTGATGTCCACAACGAAAACGTATCATCTACCCACAAACCTTCTACAACCCCTATTTCTCCTCCTCTTTCCATTATCAAAACGTTCCCGCCTCAGGGATCCTATAAGAGCCATGTCCGTGATCTGGCGTACTACAGATGGGTACACACATACACACATACCCCCTTTTCAAACGTAGAGGAAGTCACCTCGTCATTCCCCGGAGATCACTGACGCGTGTTTGAGATATAGAGGTGGATGAATTAAGACCCGACCATCGTCGAGCGGGTCAGACGACGCATCTCGCGGGGAGATCACGGTTTCTAGAGTTCGTGTTTGTGATCTGGATACTGACGATCAGGGTGAACTGCTCAGTAATGCTTGAACCGTGACTCGAAGTGGGAAAGAGTAGACGACATCATTTGATGCGGTTGAGTCTCGAGGGAAGGCTTTTCGAAGTGGTTGGGCTTGAAACGGTAATTGATTCGGTCATGATGATAAGGTGGGTACTTGTACATTCGGTGTGTATGGGTGGAATTTTTGAATCGGTGGGTACGGAGTCCCGGATTGCTTGGCTGGGATGTCATATCACACCACGGAAGCGATCACACTCTGATTCAGGTTCTACAAAAACTGAAGGAGGCTGAGGACTTGCAGATGTGGGGAACGATTTACCTACAGTATCACCCCGCTAGAAGTCCCGTGTGCGCCATTTCGCTTCCTGAACCTGGTACCACGGTATTGAGAGAATTGAAACCGGGCGAAGCGGTTGAGAATAGAGAGCCGTATGTCTCGTTTTGTCAAGTTATCTTAGCATACCATATATTCATAGCCTAGAACACATCTGGTCTTAAAATACAGACAGGTGAAATGTCGTGCGGAGCCCGTATCTGATAGTCTGCCGTCGGGTGTATAGCACATGCATAGCGCCGAGACGTGCGGATTGGAGCCAAAGGGACGTAAAATTTGGAACGGTGATGATACTACGGCCGCGAAGAATTACTATTGCCGAAGTATCGACCTGGGTTCTTTGGTACGTTGAGGCAGGAGAGTGTTTATGGTTCTTATGCTCGTTATTATTGTATCTCACACTTCAATATTAAGTTATTATCGGACATCGATCTACTCGAATGGTATCTTGTAAATTGGACTCTCGATATAACACGTTCGATAGACGTCGGGATATATGATGTCTTTTATCATTTGGTTCTTCAACGTTACGTCTCCAACATATTGCTAAGTCGTCTACCAAATACACGGTGAAGAAGCAGTCGGACCGTCGAGGAACGGCGGTCAGAAGGCGAGAAGAACTTAAAGGAAAGGTCTGAATTGCATGAAGAATAGGAAGGACATGTAGTGGAAGACATTTTGCGGAGTTTTGTGAGTTCAGTCCGATGCGTAGAATTAAGGTCCGGTGTAATATCACGATTTCCACATCCCATGAGCTATCTCTATCAAGTTGCACCGAATTCAACAAGACCTTAGTATTTTGTTCCTTTACTGGTATCCAAGCCGTTCTTTGAGTCATAGAAGGAAAAGGCCATTTTATTCCTTGATCTATCTCCTTGCATTGGTAGAAAACAACAATTCTTGAAGCTTTTGTTCTTTTCAATATTTCTCCCCTGTCGTCTTATCCTGTATGGACGGGTCCCTACCCAGGGATAAACGGACTGCACATCAGGCCTAAAACGAGTTCTTCGTTGGATGTTATCTTGGATATGGCCTGGACTTCGATTGTTGTGCGCTTCAAAAGCACAAGAAAAAGATTAACAGCAGGATTGAAGCATGCGCGGAGATATCGATACCGAGAATGAAAGGATGGTGTTATTGAGATAGAAGTAAGACATGGAAAAAATTTGGAATCTCAGTGCAGGAAAAAAGTACTCACCGAGCAGCTCTTCCCCAAAGAGAGAGAGGAGAGCTATTTCTAGACAATAACAAATCTCCACAGCTGCCGCAACGGAGCGTACCTGAGCGTACTGAGGACTTATAACATAGAGTCCAGGTCGTGATCGATGCAAAGCATTCCTTTCAACCACCCTTTAAAAGGTAAAACTCATCCCTGATCCAACCTATCGCGAAATCCTTCACTTCCTCCCACGCGGTCGATGAGATTCCCAAAGCCGGCTCTTCGGGACGTCAGAGAGGTTTCTCACATTTTGTGGAACTCAGCAGTTAATATATTTTCACAAAAGAGAGGAAGGTAGGACGAAGTTGAAACATGTGTAGCCCAAGCGCCAACAGCCACCATTCCAAAAAAAAAAAAAATTAAAAAAAATCGTCCTAAACCTCATTCGATTGTCAGGCATCGTGAGGTTGGGGGCACGTGCGACAGCTGGGCGGGAACGGCATCCCGATCACTTCCGGCTGTCCAGCCTTACAGGGCTACACGCTAAAAAGTCCCCTTATCTCACAAACGAGATGGGAACTGTTGAAAGTGGGTCTTGGAGCGGAAAGCGTTGCTGTCCTGCTGGCGCAAGTGATTTTGTAAAGGATTCTGCACGCTTGTTCGACGAAGGAACAGGCTCATCAAGGGTTTATCGCTCCCACGATATTCCTCCTCACGGCGTGTACATGGGACAGGGTGCTGTGTGGAAGGAGAGGAAAAGTGTCAAAGTTCGTCAACGGCCTTGGTGGATTGTCCGGGCTCGGACTACGCTACGGCCTTCGCTTAGCCGATTCAGGTAAGGCCATGAGAACTCCACCGCTTCGTTGACGATGCAGGATTGAATTGCGGTAATGACGGTGTGGAGTTTGTGGAGGAATAATGAGGGGTAAGGTCTCTTCTTATCGCTTGGATCAAGTGAGATACGGATCGAGGTGAAAAGTACTTGAGGAACGAGAAAAAGAGTTTGAGAGAGTTTTGAACATGTCAGAGCTTCGAGCTTATCATGTCAAACAGCTTACAATTAATAGATATCAAATAATATGGAGAAGATGCAAAGGAAAGACCTCAAAAGTATCCCAGCGAACAACCGGCGCGGCCATCACATAAGATGGAGATTGACTTGGGGAACGAGGGTGGAAGGTTAGGTCAGACCCTGAATCTCCATCCTTCGTACCACGGTAGCGGGAAAGAAACAGCTTGGAAGATGCATGTCGCGCCTCCCTTTCCGCTTCGGGCGCCGCCAACATCCCCGCAACTCATTAACACCGATTCGGCAAGTCCAAGTCTAGTTGATCCAAGTTTCCCTTGCTCTGATGCTCCAACTCCCATTTACAGAAACTCTACCCCGTACGACCAACCAAAATCCACATTCGCCAGCAGGACCCTTATTTTTCGCGATTTGGGGAAATCCAGCATACCAAGAACCATCAGAGGAAGGAAGAGAAAAAAGCAAAAAGGTCTAATCTGTTAACATTGTACTATACGTACCGCGTGGCCTTAATCACAATAAACTATCATATTATCGCAAAGCAAAGCACACGGGATACGTACTCACCTCCATTCCTGGCATCACATCAGCCAAACCAAGGGAACACGAATCGTACCACTCTATCGCAATTCCCATCCTGCCACTGTGATTCTTACCCCCCCAATCTTCATCCGCGCAAGCACGCACGCACGCACGATGCCCTCTCCCCCAGGCACCCCCCTCCCCCGCATCGCTTGCTTCCACGGCAGCGGCTCCAACTCTCAAGTGATGAACTTCCAGTGCACGCGCCTCCTGCTCTCGCTGCAGGCCGACTTCGAGCTCGTCTTCTTCGACGGGCCCTTCCCGCGGCCGGCCGGGCCCGGGGTCCTCCCGGTCTTCGAGGACATGGGACCGTTCAACAGCTGGTTCAACGGGACGGCGGCGACGGCGGAGCGCGCGGACGGCTCCGGCTGGGACGAGGCGGGGACCGATGGCGTCGAGCGTGCATTCCGCCTCATGCTCGAGGAGGAGAGTGCAGCCGCGGGGGAGGAGGGCGGCAGAGGTGAGTGGGTCGCGGCGCTGGGGTTCAGCCAGGGCTCGCGGGTCGTGGCTGGAATGCTGCTGGATCAGCAGAGGAGGGCTGAACAGGGCGTGCGGGAACGGCCGATCAAGTTCAGGTTTGGCGTTCTGTGTTGTGGGAGCGGTAGACCGATGAGGTCGGCCGTCACGAGTGGTGAGTTTTTGAGTTATTGATTTTTTGTCCAGTTCTTAATGTTTCTCCACATTTATTTTAATTTTTTTTTTTTTTTTCATCTCTCGTCCCCACATGCAGGTTACTTGTATATGTTATCTGTGATGAAAGAACAGACCTACTAGGTCTCCATTGTTGGAAGCAAGCGAACAAAAAGTGTTGTCATACGCTACTTATTACTGATCATGGTGTTGGTTTTTTTTTCCAGGAACTCTCACGAATCACGAGCGATCGCCAGTTGGATCCGCGCCGGGAGATCAGCAACCGAGTGATGAAAGGAAAGCTCAAGCTGGTGACCTCAAAGACGAGATTGTCCATCTTCCAACACTGCACCTTCACGGTCTGCAAGACCCTTTCCTCAAGAATGGCCGCGATCAGTACGCGAAGTACTTCGAGCACGACAAGGCCGTCCTCTGCGAGATCGACTACCATCACGCAATGCCATGGAAGACCCCAGACGTGGAGCGGTTCGCGAAGCTGCTGCGCCAGATGTACAGCGACACAACCGCAAGGCAAAAATAGAAATTTGACTTTTAAAGCAAGGCAGTATAGATTATACAACAACGCGCGAGCAGATAGTATCCAGATACAAACTTAGCCGATATAGCAATGTACATGTACACTCGCTCGTTTACGGTATAACTACTTACCTAGTATAAACTCTAGCAATGCTAGACCATGATGGCCCGAGAAAACGAGAGAAAAGAAAAAAAACAAAAAACCCCACGAGGCTATCTTCGAGAAGTCACCTACCCCATATGAGGTGGTCTCGTTGCACAACCTCTGTTTCATGTGCCGGTGATCCAGTAATGGGGTGAGCGAAAGTGGGACCTCTCTCTTATCAATATTTCGCCCATTTCCATTTTCTGCCCCATGACCTGCTGTACGACCAACAAAAGTTACAACACCACGGCACAGTCAAAAGTCACTGGGAACTAAAGCAAGTAACGTGTTCTCTCATCTCTGTGCCGTCTCTCGTCTGCGTCGTCGGACAGGAAAAAAAAACTCCACCCGGGCCTCAAAAGACCTGGGCCGGCAGGAAAGTAATCGTGACCTGAAACTATTGTAACCTTCTGAAGTAGAAACTGGAAAGGCGGCCAACAGCACACTTCCCTCGAAAGGAACGTGGTAAGAAAAATACGCCGAACAAACTCTTTGCGTACAGAGGAACCTCCAACACATGTACTGCACGAGCGGGAACGATACGACATACTACTCGCGGAGGAAGGTGATGGTACATTTCTTTCATTTCGCTTTCGCTTTGAAGCAGAGGAACTAGTTCTATTGGTCGTCATTTTTTCCCGTAGAAAGGAATAGGTATTATTTTGATCCTCTGAACTCTATATACACGTGTTTCTCATAACGAAAGGATTTCATTTGAGAAAGGCGCACCATCGCCTGGGGGATGGGGGCGCGCACGGGCGGGGAGGGGGAAGTACCTGCCCAATTCTATAGTCCATTGCATACGCTGCAAAATCCCACCAGAACGCCAGTGTAGTCGGTGAGGACGTGATGTGGAATTTCTATCGGATAAGGCGGAAGGACAACGGAAAAAGTCAAGAAGTAAACAAATCAAGAACAAGAAAAAAAAAAAAAGACACGATCGACAAAGACGGTAGATTTGGGGATATCGAACAGAATTATCATTAACTCGTGTGTTGCTAAAACAATCATCTGTGAATTTTAATTTTCCAAAGTTCCCACCCCAGCACCAAGAATAGAAAGACAAAGTTTTGTTGTGCGGGGATCTAAGCCTCGCAGCAGCAAAAGCGATCGAGCTTCGCAATCAGCTCCTCCACCGACGGCAGTAAGAATTGCTCGAAGCAGGCGAACATGCCCCACTGTCTCGCGCCCACGAACTGGTGGCCCTCGACCTTGGTCTTGCGGCCGAACTTCTCGAACGTGCCGCCCAACTTGCGCAATTCCCGACGGAACAGTTGTGCCTTGACTCTGCTCTCGACCTCCTTGTCGAGCTTGAAGATTCCCTTCGCCGCGGCGGGTGATGATACCGATGATGAGGATGACGCACTCCTCTTGTGGCCGTTGTTGCCGCCGCTCGGCTCCACTAACTCGTCCCGGTAAACGGTCTGGTACCAGCCGACCAGGTTCGAGCCAATGGTCGCGAGGAGGAACGGCAGGCGGAAGTCTTGGCTGCACAGTGGACAACTCTGTTGTTGCGCCAGAATGTGTTCGAAAGTTGCGACCGCTTGAATGCTCGCCGTCAGAATCTGATCTGAGGAAGCTTTGTTCCCCGAAGGTAGTATTTTCGCCTTCTCGTGCACCGCCTTCAACTTGTAAATATCCTCAAGCGTCCTCGATGCTTTCGTCATGCACGGGTGGTCGGCCCCCATGGGGCCGATCGGCGCGCTCGAGTAAGCCGGCACGCTGGTGGGAATAACGTTCTCGATATTCTCGGATAGCCATGCAGCCATGCTGTCAGTATTATTTTCGGGGGTGGTGATCGGGCTGAAGTTGTCATCGTATTCTTCTGATGGACCCTCAGACAACGAGTCGAATAATGGTGACTGAGATCTCTCGGACCCAGAGTCAAAGTTCGTGCTGGGGGACATGGAGGGCATCGCGGGGAGGGACGGCTGAGGCACTGGCGAGTAGCTGCCCGCGCCCGTCTGCCACAAGCTCTCATCGAGGAACTCGTGCAGTAGGAAATCGTCGTTTTCTGAGATCATGGGACCGGTATGGGTTTGGAGGAAAGCTGGTTCGGAATCAAGGTAGAATTGCATCTTTGAGTCTGATTCATTCTGGAAGGCCATATCGAGGCGCTGTCGCTTGTTCGAGTCGAAGTTCTTGAGGTTGTTCCCCGCAACGTAAGAAGACCTGCTCTCTTTGCGTGGTGCTGTGCTGTAGTCACAGTCCAAGCCCAACTGACGGCATCGACGACAGTGAGGTTTTTGCTTGCTACACCTCATTCCAGATGTGGTGCATCCTCTGCAAGCGTTGTAGGCATGTTGGCCAACGAAGCCAGCGTACCCAATTGGGTTCATGGCACTCTGAGCCATTGGAGTATAGTAAGATGAGTAGGCGGCCATGGTGATATGATGCTGTGAGGAGCTATGGTATAGTTCGTAGACGCGACGATTGGAAAAAAGTCAACTGCAGAACGCGGAGCCGAGAGGGGTAGTAAATAGTTTAAGAGCTATTCAGAGGCGGTGATAGAGGTATGACACACGTGATGGTGAGACTGATATTCATTGACGGTGAGGATGGTCACGGATGTACGTTCCCTTTAAAACAAATGTGCCAGCTGTATGCGAATAACCCACGGACATGGTGGTATACAAGTCCCAACTCAGAAAGGATCTGATCTCGACAACCCGAAACGAAACCAAACGTGCGTAGCCTTGAGTAGCCCTGGGTAGCCCTGGGTAGCCCTGGGTAGGCCCTGCACAGGCTTGCACTGACCTACATCGAGGGTGTGCAGGCGAAGGATCATTAGCACAGCTTAGCTGCACGACGCCTATGTCCCGCAAAAGCTGTGACACCAAAACACCATGGATGAAAGATGCATGAGCTGTCTGGAGGATGTAGATACGTACAGTAAGGTATGTCCAGGACGGAGTTGCGGAGTCGTTATCCCTACTATCCCTACCTTACCTTTCCTTAACCTTTCCTTAACCTTTCCTTACCTTTTCCTTACCACACCCGCACCTTCAGGTACTTTCCCAGCCCCTAGTTACCATTCATGTCCATGTCCATATCCCATGTCAATCAGCCTGCATCCAGTAAAAAAAGGCCACCAGGCCGCAATCTATTACCCTGTTTTCCATCTCTTGCGCCAGAATTCGCTAACATCTCAAAACCTATCATTTCCTTTCGCAGCAATTCGGGACAAGTATAGTTGGTGGAAGGGGCGCAGCCTTGCCGTCCATCTCTTGCAACTATTCTCGACAGCACCTAAAGGCTTATAGAGTTAAAGTTATCAGTATCTATTTAGATCTCCCGAGGTGTTTTCTGGTAATTACTTCTCGAATTGAGCCCCAAAGCTATTCTGGAGCTCGAGAACTGGAACTAGAACGATGATAGACATGACATATCTCTGAGAAGTCTAGGGACATCGCGCACTGCTTCAGGTACAAAGCACGACAATACCTATCATGCGGCTCGCGCGTTGGCGTAACCTATAGACGTAGTATCATATTGGTCAAGATATGAAGCTTGTGTAAACACGTCTTGATAGAAAGGTGCTCAGTGCTCGTCCGGACCGGGGCTCCAGTCGTACCCGGGCTGACAGCACGGACTGCGATCTCGTTTCACAGAAGCCAACAAACGGCTACGTCTTCTAGAAGGAGGCTCACCCTACTTCCGGCCCCTTGGTAAGCCTCTGTCTCGGCTGCTATTTTTCATCTTGTGCAGATACTTTCCACGTCTGTGCCGGTACCTGGGCTTGAGACCTGCTGTACACAATGTGAACTAGCCTGGCCTTACAAGACCATATTGTCCCACACTGTCGATCCTACACCTACTTAGGCCATACTCCAACGTCTGCTAGTAACCATCACCCAAGCTGGCTACACAAAATCCCCCGTCCAATCCTAGCCTCTTTTACTTCTCGTACCTGAAGGGACACTGTTCTACAATATCGGTCCTGCATTCGGCGATTTCTCTGAAACGAGACGAAAGATGACCATGAGTGGTTTCCATCGTGAAGTACACCAAAAATAGGAAATACGATGACTTATCATTAAAATGCACACTGGAAAGCGGCCCGAACCGATTTTCTGCATTCGGATTATTGCTGTGAGCTTCCAATTCGTCCAAACCTAAGGAATTATCTTTTTGGGACAACATCGTCACGAACAGAGCTGTCCTTCTCTAAGTTGGTGATATGTGATGTCGAAGTTTGGACAGTATCACGCCCTTCGATCTCGATGAGTCTGGATATCAAGTGACCCGTTTCTGTAGTTGACCTTTCCGTATATTCAAATCGTCCGACTAGGCAACCAACAACAACTGCTTCTATGAAGACGAAGTCCAGAAGAGTGACCTGAAACAATAATGGAAGCAATCTACAAGTGGTAGAACCAAATCCTCCGTGGTTCCTCCAAATGGAAGTGGCGTGGGTCCTGTGGGGCAGTGGGAATACTGTGGAGATGTAAATTCGCTGATGCACGATTATGACTACACCTCGAGCTCCCATGTTAAATGGTACGTTTTCTGCAGGTGAGCAATCTAGGCCAAGTGGAGGCCGTTTTCGAGGAGGCCGTTGGGGTGGCCATCCTGAGGGCCGATATCTTGAAACTCTGTTTGAAGATCGTCTGGAGCAGTCTCGACACGATGTACAGTCGCTCCAGAGGGACTGTCAATGTGACCTGCATGTGCGGGAAATCCCCAGTTTCTGCCGAGTTGCATTGTTACAGATTGGAATACACAAAGCTGCATCGCCAGTTTCTTAAACACCCATGTTGATATCAGACGCGAGCCGTATCGAATGTTACGAACCTTTGAATGGCAGACGCGGAATCGATAAACGAGACGCAAACATTGTTTCTAAAGGTCAAACAAACCAGTCTGTTGTGCTATTCCATCGCTTCAGTCCAAAAATTCCAAGGTGTTGAGGCTCCTTCGTCAGCTTTTGATCGTTGAAACTGTCCGAGCTTGATCAGTATGGGGTTTCAGCCAATCCTCGCGGTCTGATGATACGACTTTAAAGTTTCCATGGAGAGATGTCCAATCAGACAAGTGAGAGTGTACTATAGATTATGAAATTAACAAATACTGGACAGTACCTGTTCCGATATAGTAAGCAGCTTCTCACTGACGGTAAGGAAATGTAGATGGGACAACAATTTAGCGTTTACCACCAACTGTCAACACCAATCGCTTTAAAAAATAGTAAAATAAAAGAGAAAAGTTTACCAGTATGATAGGGACGGCCCCCGAGAGCGTGAAGGGAGAACTGCCGCGACTGTCGCTTGTAGAGTGAAGTTCAGATGCGGACAAATCTTATCATGAGCTGAGACACACAATTACACGAGGCAGGAATACAGAGAAGAATAGGTGAAGTTCATTGCATATCTCTGCCGACTTTCTCCGCTTGCCAACAATGTTGGCACTCAGTCAAGTGACTGCTGTACATCGGCGAATGCCGTCAAACTCTAGACTGAGATCTGCGATACCTCAGGTAGATCGTAGTAAGTATGGAGGAGTGAAGATAGCCAAGATATTATGGGTGAGGAACACTTCACGTCAGTCGCTTAGGCGACAAAAATAGCGGAAGTGAAGAAAACGAAAGCGGCTTATACCGAAGAAGCCGAGGGTCCAAGTGCGATAGTCCAAAAAGATGTAGCAAACTTGCAAGATAGTAAGGTCGTCCTCGAAGGAAGAGGTGCATCGTGGATTATCGACCCGCTGTGCGCGGCCTGATTCCTTCGAGCCCTGGACCCCACGAGGGACCTGGATGCTCACTCGAGCCACTGAAAACATATATCCCAGACAAATGATAACATCGTAGTACAGAGTGTGATGACTCTTGCATTCACTTTCGTCGGTTTCGTATCCTCTGTAATGGTTCTATATGATATTGTTGGTGGTAATAGTGGCGCTCGGTAGCTTGTTCTAGTTCCGCATGCCAACGTGTCCCTCACAAGTAGTTACCATGTAAGTCGTTCAAAACAGTAATATATGATGTGCGTTATAGTGTTGAGTTGATCTATCGTAATTATCCAGTTACTGTCAGTAGTACGTCCTTTGAGTTATTGAGCCGTTTAGCTGCGTAGGTGCGATCTCGAACTAGGCGCGATAAGTTGGCAGATGTTGGATTATCACGCTAATGTTAATGTAGATGTGCGTATTCGCACGTGGAATATCGTAAAGAGTGAGCACGTCAGCCAGGGATGGGAATTTTGAGATTGATTGAGTGGCTGAGATAATACCTCGACCAGGGTTGGTTGGCCAGCAGGAGATGTCGGTTTCGACGCTTTGGACGAGAAAGAACATGGGCTGTATTGATCCCACGACTATCTCTATACTGGTCTTGGTGTTTTGCGGAGCATTTCTGCAACCATCATAAGACTCTGAATCTGATCTTGAGGCCAAAACCAGAAACTCACGGGGTATATCTCCTCTTCTCGAAAGAGACAATTCGTGCTTCAGATCGCTCGCTTTTCCCCTCGATTGATGATAGCCCCCATTTTGAATTGCTAGCGAACTCTTGTGATTAATCATTATTGATGAGGGCCCTTATTGACAAGGGCCTTGCTCTGCTAAGATAAGTGTTAGTAAATGGAGGTGTTGTCGCCCCTTGGCCCCGGCGTCTATAGACTTATGAATGTTGTTGGTTTCCAGCAGGGATGGTGATGCAAGAGCAAGGGTTATACCTTATTGAGCCCAATCGCTAAATCTTCCAAGGTTATCACTTTCGCACGCTTTCTGTACTGTTGAACTTCCTCATCAAGTAATCAAGGACCCATGGGGCTGTGTGTCCTTCCCGTGCCAGCCGTGCCCCAAAAACGATACACCAAACGTACGATCAGCATATCTTCTTCTTAGTAAGAATTCCTCCTCTACCATTATTTCCGCCATTGAATTTATCAGGCCTGCTAGGCCAATCTGTCGCAACGGGCATTGGCCAGAAATGTCTATCTTTGGGTGTTGGGGTGGACGATGCTTTTTCTCGTTCCATTGCTATCCCTTCAACCTCACCTACGAGGCTTACTACCCCCAGTGGTAATGGTGGGGTACAGCTTCCTGTGGAGACTGGAGAATAGGTACCACCTCTTTAGTGCATCTATTTTGGAACTCATATGAACCGTTAACCTCTCGGTCTGAACCGAGTGAAGGTGTTTCAGAAGCTGTGTTTCAGAAATACATTCTCAGAACCGTCCCGATCGTGCTTCTCGAGGGAAGATTGTACCTGGCCGTGCGCTTTTCTGTTCAGAAGAAGGTCCCGCCCCTTCCACTAGATATCATCCTCACCGGCTTATGTCTCTGACAATTCCTTTAAGGGGTTGCGTATCTGGGTAGGTAGTGGACGCCGCCAAACGAATGGCTTGCGATGTACAGTCACCATAACATCTATCGGATCTGCCGAATTTGAACCGTCGAGAGATCTCTAGACGCTGAGCGTCTCACTAAGTACTTCTCTCCTGGAGAATGTATCCGTGGACTTGGCATAAGTTAGAAACGCAGATCTTTGTATTGTAGATGGTTGAGTGGTCATCGAGACTACGGAGTTACCTCCCCCTGGATCAGCGTGGATCGAATCCTGTTTGTCGATGACCATCACGATTGTAAGGGGAGATTGGAAAGAGGAATTATCCTTTTGCGTTGTAGTCATCGACCCGTAGCTGATCGATTTGTCTTCACAAACATCCATTGATAGGCGAACCGTCTAAGTTTCAGGTCAGTCATCCACCCTAGAAGTTCGCTCTCAACGCCGTAACAGTAAACTGACGATATTGTATAGGTATTCCGACTGGCCTGAGGATTGGAGACCCTTATTCGATGCGTTGGTGATCACGGTTTCGATACAATGTCCCATGGCCTGCGAGGTGAGGTTCCAACTATTCAATCAACCAAGAATGGTATTGGCCATCGTGTTGTTCGTAACTAGGAGTTATTGACTGATAACGGGTGTGCAGTTGATAGGAAAACAGGACGAGTTTCAGGTCAATCACCGATGGGAATCTGCTCAACGCATTAACAATATACCAAGGAATCTAAGGAGAGGTAGTGCCGACGCCCTAGAATTGCTGACGCTCGTTCGTCGTTGTCGTGATTAGGACTGCGAACCACTGCCTCATAATCTGGAAGGAGATGTCCCATCCGCCAATCGGTTTAGGACCATACCCTCTCTTTCATTCCTAGTCATGGAATTCCCCTTCCACTATACGCTCGCGATTATTGGTTTTGTACTCCCCTATATAAATAGTCAAAACATAGGGATGAATTACCAACCGTACAAAGGATCTGACCGTACAAAAAATAGTTGAATATGCGGCAAAAGTAAGAGGCTTCTAGCAGTTGTTATGACAGCGTATAGAAGCCGGTATGGCTAACGTGACAATCGAAGCGGAAAGTGTGGTTTGCACCTTCAAGTTTCTCCGTATCCTTCATTCCATAATAGATTAAGGCTGCCAAAGGATCTTTACTAGGTACGTCATAGCCATTTGCACGGAAAGCGCTGAAAGCGAATGCACTACGCAATAGCACAATAGTAGAAAGGGGTCTTGTTTTGATACCTTAGTATGGCCATGCAGATGAAGTGTAGGATCGAATGTTGTAGTCTGAAAAGTGAAGCTCTAACAGTGCTGCTTAGGAAGGCGTTTAAGAAGGGCAAGAGCATTAAAAGACTAGCCCTCCTTTCTCATCTCGACTTCTAGCCGTGGGTGTGAAGTGGAGTGAAATATACCACCTGAGAAGATGCTTATGCACGATAATGTCTTGAGACTAAAAGACCTATCGTCCTTTCTCTTCACGCTTCTAGCTGCTGTGTGAAGCCGTACACAACCCAACTCGAACGTATTGTGACATTAAGATTTCAGGAACCCATACACAATGTAATAGGAAGATCCGGATAGAGGAACTCGAGCACAATGTGCACTGCGCTTACAATATTACCACGGCTTCTAGCCCCTTTGTGCGAAATAATAACATTGTAATCCCCACGTCATTATTTTGACTGCTTCCATGCTCTTAAATAGTCCACGTAGTTTGATGCCCAATTTTACCTCATCTACACGACGCAACAAACATTCATATTATATTGGCTCACTCAAATCCCCAAATAGAAACAATGAATGCGCTGAGTATAGAAGAATTGCCTAATCCATTGGCTGGTATCATGAGCACGTCTAGGACTCCTTATGGCGACAGCAAAAGTACTCAGGTACCCTTTTGTAACATCGAGAGCTCGCTTAATAGGAAAGACCATCAGTACCGCGAATCGCGGGAAGAGTCCTTTCCAGAACTAGAGACTCCCGTCCCACTAAACAATCCAACTCTGCTTGATGATGACAAAATGCTTCTTCTTGCACATTATCCGCCATCTACTACGGACGGATTAACGTCTCAAGATGAGGCAGATGATTTTTTCGAGATAGACGAGAAGATTCGGACGCTAGTTGAGGAACACACGTCCGCGAATGAGGCTAGACTACGAACAGAAGATTATAGAATCTTCTACATCAATAGTAAGGGCAAGGGTGGAAAGATTCGATGCTGGCGAGCCATGTAAATGTCCAGTATGCTGTCCAGAAGGTTATCGTCCTCTAGTAGAAGATAGGGATCACGCTATTATCGAGCATTAGAACTTCGTCTTCAGGCGAGGTGATAGTTGGACCTGGTGTCTCAAACCCAAAGGGCATGAACCGATGAACTTAGTGTCGCAGACCGTCAACCACTGGACTTGGGTAAAAGGCGAGATTTCTTCTTGTTCGATGCTAGAGTACGATAAGACAACCTTGGTAGACTGGGCATTCTGGAAGAAGCGGTATTACATGCTTCTAGACACGGAAGACGCATATGGAGTTCACTAACGCAGTGCTTAACCGGTGTGCCGACATTTTCAACCGCCTATTCTTCCTGAATGCCCTCAAAGGTGTGAAGGTTGAATGGGGCCCAGATCTCCTCAATGATCGAGCACGGTCTCTCGTACACCATAGTGGAGCAGTCAATTCGGTCATCCGTCTCCAATCCCGTATGGAACTGGTAGATGAGCGCAATAATGTGGACCTGATCCTAGGATCGCTGTTATTCAAAATGGCGCGCATGTAAATCATAATTTATAGCTGCACCAAGGACGTTACTGCGAGACACTGCGGAAACAGAATCTTGGGAAGGCGAATGAAGGCCGTGCTCTGCTTTGGTTGGGCGCAGCATGCCTGACGATACTTGAGGTTAAATGTTCAATTGGACCTTCTTGGTACCTGGTATAGGGAATCGAGGGTCTATGGCTTTTGCCCTTCTTTACATTAACAGCGGATATTCCTTCTTAAGGATAGGTTTCTTTACAACTAGATGAATAATCAATGTTAGGATTTGTGACCTTGACAATATATCCCGTCACCATAATGAATTGATTGAAACTCGTAGCAGTTCGTATGGCTCCACTTTTGTAATTAGGTTTCCTCTTAAATAGTGCCAAAGACGTAAGGTAGATTGAAAGTGTCTCCCGAAGGTGTCTCCCGAAGGTGTCTCCCGAAGGTGTGTTACCTAGGTAAGAAATCTTCTCAGAATCGGAGGCAAGGATTTCTCCCGAGTTGCGTTCCCCAACTCTTTCCAATAAAAAAGAGAATAGAAACAGTCTCGAAGATAGAACCGAAGACGAGACTTACCCCACAAACCCTAATAACTAAACCCAAAGGGTCGCTGATACTAGGTAAATGGTCCAGTATGGTTAACGACCGTCAATCTATATGCCTGCATTGATGTTTCACCATTGTAGAAGAGATCTTAATTGACCGTACTGGCCGAACCCGAAATGTGCATAACGTACACTAAGCTCAGACCAGGGACTCTGAGGGTTATGTTTTTAGCTAATATATTCCGACCAGTCATTGATTAAGCTTTTTAAGAATCCGAGAGTGCATCTTGATGTTGTTCGTAGGTATTGCAAGTCCTCAACGTATCAAGATTTCGCTTGGCAGATATCCTTTAGTAGCTTGTATTCCGAACAGAGGTCGTCCAAGGGTCGCCGAGATATGTTGCCCAAAAACGGTTCTTCAAGGGTGGAGGAAAACTACCTTCCCCGAAGGGAAGTTTTCGAGTTTCCTCGGAGAAGGGTGGTGTGCTTCGTAAGCAAGTCCTCGTATTACAGTTTCTAGTGAGAATGTCGTTGGCATTGCCTGTGAGTATTCCAGCATTCGATAGACCAGCCTTACACTCTTTAGACCCTTCCCCTACCCAATCATACTCTTCTTCCTTCCCCTCAACCTAACCTCCTCCAACCTCTTCACCACAACTTTCGCACCCTTAAAACTGTCCCCATACGCCCTTAACAGGTCCCCAAAAAAAGGTTCCGCCTTGGGATGCGTCGCGCCAAACGCTCTTTCGAGGACATAGAGATCAACTGCCCGATCCTCGTCTTGGACGCTCTGGGCCGCAAGGCCAAAATCAATGAGAACGACTTCGTCCTTTAAGCTTCCGTTGGACTGTTCATGCTCTTGTGACTCTCCTGATGGTGATTGTGTCGTAGGCCTCAACATTATATTGCTAGTTGTTAAATCTCCATGCACGACCCCTGCCTGATGGAGTCTACCCACCGCAATCCCGATCCTGCTCATCAGATCTTTAACTGCCTCTTCTGCCTCTTCCGCCTCTTCCCCTCCATCCTCATGCGCACTCTTTCCTATATAAGTCCCCATCCTCTTACTCTCCCACTCATTCAACGCCCCTCTCAAGGTCCCACCCCTAATCCACTCAACTCCCACCCATCCTTCTTCCCACCCAACCGCAAGCACGCGCGGCACAGGCACGCCCTCCCTCGCACACTTTACCAGCACTCTCGCCTCCGCTAGAATCCTCTGTTTCGTGAGTTTCTTGTCTAGAATCGGATGCCTGTACGGCTTGGGCGGACGATACTTTAATGCGGCTGGGGTGTCCGTGGTGATCAGGGATGTTTTGAAAAGGAGGGCTTCGGCGCCTTGGGTTATGGGCATTAGAGGAGTTGAAGATGTAAAGAATGGAGCGGGGAGAGTATGGAGGACGCTTCCCGGGACGGCTGGTGGAGTAGAGGTAGAGTTGAGGGTGGAGGTTGGGCCCACGGAGGGGGGAGATGTCGTCGAAGCCATTGAGCGCGTTCAAGGAGGGTGACGCTGGAAACGTTCAGTCACGGTTCCTCTTCGAACGTCGAGACGTAGAATGCAACCGTAAAACTCTAGGTGAGGAACTTCCGGGGATGTTGGACGTTATAATGCGTTGCAGGCGGGATTCAGCGGATTCGGCGAAATGTGCGGTTGGAGATAACCTCGTGCCATGACTGGTCGTGGCTCGTGGGGCACGGCCCATCATCCTATGGCTACGTTTCCACCAACAGCCAAGCTTGAGACATCACGAATCAAAGGGGTCACATCAAGGCTTCATTTATGCATTTATGCAAACTTCAAGTCAAATTTCTCCTACTGATCCTACTAGAACATATTTCTTATCCTTCGTCTTCATAAAGCACCCTCCCCATTTTGTAGATGCATGGAATAACCTTCCCTAGCGGACAGGTGATAGAAGTGAAGTGCAGAGAAAAGTAATCGTTGTCACCCCAAGATATGCCAGCAGAAAAGTTGTGGGAAGCCATAGGTAAAGGAAAATATGGGACATTTCGGCACAGCCTAAGGTCCTAAAGACCCAAATTCGCCAACCATTGCCGTAATTCTGCTCAACCAAGCCCACCATAGACTCATAATGAGTATCACATAAAAGATATGTGACAAGGGAAAAGTCCGACTTGCCACGGGATAGAGAACAAAAGCTGAAGGTACCGTACCGGTCAAAGTCAAAGCAAGTGAAGGGGTAAAAGCAAGAAACGGGTGGCAGGTCCCAAAGGTCGCCTGCCAGGTGAAACTCCAGTAACACATTAGAAAATTCATAATCGGCCGTCATAAACACAGCGGAATGGATTCCGCACATTATGCACAAAGCTGTACTTGACATACGTCGCTTTTGGCAGGCGCTCATCCACTCAGAACATTGAGCTTTTACGCTTTTCAGCGCTAGTCAACAACAGAAGAGGCATTCTGCGCCTGTCCGCAGAAGCTGATTTTGGTTCCTCAACACGGACCTCAACGAGGCCACCACCTACGGCATATCCTTCATCGCTGCTGACGCTGTTTGCGGTGTAACTGTCTCCAGAGCCGTTTCGCAGACGCTCCCTTGAAGCTTTCCTCTCAGAGCCGATAGCACCGCTAGCAGCAGCGCGTAAGCTGCCCATGCTCATCCTGCCAGACAAAGACCCGTGACCGCTGTGGACACTATCAGAATCATTGTCCGAGTTGGAGAGAGAGAAGTTCATGTCAGTCTCGCTGACTGGAGTCATGCTACCGTGGCTGCTAGGACGAGTGACACCACGGCGCTCGATTCCAGCACGAACGAGACTGTGAACTGCACGACGGCGTTGGCGAGTGGCAAAATTCTTGCTGCCCTCCTGCCTGTTGGTAGGCTTGGCAATAAGCTCTTCCAAGGGAGGAGGGTTGCGAGGTTGGCGAACTGGATGCTCACCAGCTCGTCCTTGGCCTGGACCAAACGTACCAGTCATGGGAGTCTGAGGAAAGCCGGATATACGAGGAACGGAAGTTTTGGGTCCATCAGAAACAGGAGTACTGTTACTATTGAACGACAAGGACGTGACCTTCTTGTGTCCGCGGCGGAAAGCATTTGCAGATGGTGGTGGAAGAGGGGTGACATCCTGGAGCGGTGAAGGCGCCTTCTTAGGAGGTGTGGTGCTGCGCGTGTCAAAAGGGTTGACGACAGTTTCGTTTGGTGGGGTAATCTGCGCGCGGAATGTTGGTGTATCAGGTTTGGGCGGCGATGTGGAATACGTGGGCGTAGGTGGTGGTGGGGAGTTAGACAGCTGAGCAGCGTGAAGCAAGCTCTGATCCATGATGTAGTTTGTCTGACCGGTCATCGGGTTGTAGACCAAGAACAATCCAGGCTGGCCTGGGACCTCCTGGGTAATCGGGGCAGCGCCATTCTGCATTTGTTGGTTGTACACACCCATATGAGGGGTCATTGGAGTGTTGGGATATTGCTGTTGACGTAGACCGTTCAGGCCGAGGTTCATGTGTTGGAATTGTTGGTTCGTCAATTGGAGCAATTGCTGTTGTAACTGTTGTTGACGGTGCTGAAGGTGGATCTCCATCGCAACGAGTTGAGCTGCGACCTGTGGGTCCATTTGGTCATCCTCGTTATTGTTGTTGAAAACCGAAGGGGGTGCCAATGGTTGTTCAGGGAGGGAATAGACCTGCTGACCAGCATTCACGCCATATTGGTTCTGGTTGCTGTATGCCGACATTGGGAAACTGTTTCCAATCACAGTCTGTGGAAGGGTTTGCCCGTAGCTGTTCTTATTGTTATTTGTTCGTGCATACTTGGAAGTATCAACACCGAAGCGCTGCTGGTTATAAGGTGCAGATGCAGGAACTGTAGGAGTTTTTGGCTGAGTTCGAAGGCCAGCCAGAAGGTGCGAGCGGCTCGTACGAGGGGTGGGAGCTTCAACTGAGTTCTCACTGATAGAAGCAACCTTGGGAGGTGATGCCACGCTCAAGCGCTTCAGCTGATTGCCCTTACCTCGAGAGGCAAACCCAGCACCAGGCATCCCAAGCCCACCATTGGAAGCGAAGTTGTTGTAAGTCATTTGAGCAAGACCGCCAGCGTCCATGCTCATTATGGAATCAGTCGTCGGTCTAAGAGCAAGAGCTATAAATCGTAATCGTGAACTAACAGGTATCAAGAGAAGATGACTAGGTCTAGGGTGTTGTTGAAAAATTAGAAGGAGAGGATTCGATCAACAAAGAAAGATGTCTAGAGAAGGTTTATGAACCGTCGATGGAGAAACTCTGGCTACTTATACAGCAGTGAGTTCAATTGAAGCTTATCCGAATGTCGTCACGTTGTAAAATGAGGAGTCAGGTGCTTCACTCGGTAAACAACAGATTTTCCAAGACGCGGTGAAATACGAAATTAAATGATTAAGGATCGGTAGTGATCGGGATTCTAGTTTGTAGAGGCCAGTCAATAGGTATCGAACCAATAATCCAGAGCAAACGAGTCTATCCTGTGGAGCTGGTGAGGCGTAGATGAGGTACCAGATATGCGGTGTAGTTTCCAAGGACAGAGAAGTCGCCGAGATAGCGTGACCGTTTTTGAAGAAGAGTGAGTGAAGTGAAGTAAATTAAGAGTAAGTTATTTCCACAAGTGAATACAGGAAGTAGCAAAGAAGTCTCGAGAGCAAAGGATCGTTTGTCCGATTGTCAGGCGGTTGACGCGACTTGTCGCAATTGGCCGATCGGGGTTAAAGCGATGCTTGCTCTGCAAAGCAAAGGAGCGGCGACGCAGGCGCGCTCGAAGATGATAAGAGTTTTAATGGGATTAAGAGTCTTTGTGCAGACTTTTTTTTAGAGTATCTTTTCAGGTTCTGGTAAGATGCAAGCAAGGTGCACAGGGCCTCGAGGCGATGGCAAGAAGGAAGAGTTTTTGTAGTGAGAGTAAATACGATAGGGATGAGTTTTCTGAAAAGAAGTTACAGCGGTAGCGACAATCGACAGGAATGATAGCGGAATAGAAGGAAGGGGATGAATGTATGTAGAGGAAGGATGAAAGGTTGTCGATGAGGCAGAGGGGGATGAAGGACGGGGAGGGAGGGATGGAGTTGAGGAAGGGAAAATAGAGGTTCAAGAGGAGCTGGGCAGAAAGAGATGTGTGTCTGGGTCTTTCCTTCCTCCTTCCTGGGTCCTCTCCGGTCAGACCTAGCCGTGCTTTTGGGCCATGCTTAGGGCGGGCCACCCCAGTAAGAGGAAGGCGAAATTCACCCCACTCATTGGCTATGGCCGTTCAACACTCACCCAGAACTGGATCAAGACTCGAGCCAGTCATGCACCAGTTTACTACTTATGAAAAAAGGGGCTTTCTGAGTCGACAGCTTGACGTGCTCACAATGCCTTTCACCCTCCAATCATAACCTCAAACATGACAGTTCTTAAGCCTTTTTACCGTCTTTGTATCTGAGTTCTTTTGGCAATGAAAGAAACATCATGACTTTTTGGTCAGAACTCAGAATCTGTACAACATCACACCGACGGTGGGGAAGAGGTACAGGAGATGTGCTGGCAGGCATCTACCGTGGAGGAACAATCTCGGACTAGCCGTCCGTGGTTTGCACTTTCCCTTTCATTCATCATTATCGCCTCCACGGACGAAGAGGTCACAGCATCAGAGCTTCAGAGATAGAATCATGTCGAAAACAAACCAGTTTATGTCGTAATTGATCATTGAGACAACAAGCAAGGCAAAAATGCTCTCTTTGATAGTACTATCCTTTTCGTCTGAGCTTCTACTGTACCGTATACGCCCCTCCATTTCGTCTCAGTACCATTTCAGACGGATGAAACCCATATGCAATCCTTCTCCAGCAAAGCTGAAATCGTCATCTCATTCTCAACTTCAATCCCCAATCCTTCCCCTCAGTACCATTTTTGGATCATTTGCTTATTATGATTATTATTATCTTTTCCCAGAGATCTGAAGCTCTTCGTATTACCATTTCACAAAGGACTATCCCCCCGCAATAACAACCCTGCGCCTATCCACCAATCCTGTCCCCACTTCAGCATGCATCCACCCTTACCGGGCGGCTACGCACATCACATCCCACCCCATCGTGGCCTTCTGCCCGCCAACCATCTTCGAGCCCGCGCGACTGCGAGCCCAAAATAATCTCGAGAAGTCATCAACTGCACACAGTTTTTCTATTTCTAAAGGTAAGGTATTGTTGTGTTACCCGCGGCATGCACCTCGCAAGAGTCGCAACTCGAAAAGCTATTATTGAATACTGTAAACAGTTTCTAAAAATATGTACCTTACATCCTTGTCCGAGTAAAACTCGCTACGGTAGATCTTTCCCATTATCCTCCTACAGTACGGAGTAAACCTTTCTTTGACTCCTCTTCAAGACCTCAAGTGTCAACTGTCAAGGCCTTTGTGAAACTACCTCATCGCCTTCTTTGTTACTCATCTCCCATTTTGAGTGAGCAGGTTGCACCTTTATGACTAAATGTATCAGCCCTAAACCGAAATGGCATTTCTGAGATGAGCATGTTTCAGGAAGCCTTGCCCGTACGATCTCGCTTCAGCTGTCTGAAACGACGGAGCTGGCCAGGCAAAGAACGCGTACAAGCTCGTGACTTCGCGATGCACCGTTCAGGGATGCGGGCATCGATCATATGCTCACACGTCTTCACTCAACGTCAGGTTTTCAGTTTTGTATTCATTCAGTTTATCGTACTGTACGCTGCCTGTTCGAATCAGCTTCAATTTCACTGTACAGGGAAGAAGAAAGCGTATAGAGAATGAGAAATCGTGCAAATGGCCTAACCATCCGCAACCGCGTACCATATGCTTTCTCTAAGCAGTCTCCAATTGCTCGCTATTAGAAGAAAGACTTCCCAGCACAGGTGGTTCCGGTTCAAGCTGTACAGGTAATCTAATCGTAGCGATCTGATCTGTTATTCTCCCTCCTCAACCTGTCTTTGACCCCGCCAAAACACGTACTGGGAACGTGTAACTAAAACGTAGAAATCTGCTTACCATTTACTTCCTCTTCAGGCTCTCTCGGACTTCGCCGTACAGAAAAAGCAAAATCCACTTGGAGCGCGGTACCTGTACAATCGACGTGACCGTAAATTATATCGAAATCTTCTATATGGGCCGTTTCACACCTTCTCCTACTATAACACTCCTCACCTCCTGTACGCTTTCCCTTTAAATTATATCCGACGATTCAGTATCAGAAAGAGGAGAGCATACTAAGTACGCGCAACCGTACATATAATTCGACTCTATCAGTTGCCTTCCTCTGCATCCCTTCTTCAAGCTATCTCCAAACTCCCCATGTCCGATAAAGGTAAGAATGTACAAGAGCTCACACTTATATAGTCCAAATTTCTTGTACCTTCTCCTAAAAAGATACCGAACCATATTTTCTTCCTTTCCTATCATCGTTATTTTCCATATTATATCGTCCCCCGACTATCCTGCTTCCGATTTTTCTCTATGAAGAAAACTAGACCGTACGGGCGATTCGCCGCTATTCAGAAGTTTCAGCCGTAGAGATCATGTAGTTCACACCCAACAGTCCGCCAGAACTATAGATCTCGAACAAGCGTACAGAGGCCGAAAATTCTTAAACATGGCAAAAGAAAAAAATAATTTAACAATAGTAGGTGGATTTCGAGACTTTTTCTTTTTTTCTTTTTTTTAGGCGTAATACAAAGTATATAACAGCCCTTATTTACTGTCAGCTTGAAGATACAGTTTCCGCCTAAAGACACACAATAGGAAAGCACGTCTAATCACCCTCACTTCCCACATTTACATAGTATCAGCAGAACTGTAGAATCATACTTCCATCAGCCCAACCCAAAATCAACCAGCCCGCAATATCAACAAAGCCATTATATTCACTCGACTGCTGAGATCGGACCACACATCCGTACTCCCCTCGACTCAGCACTCATACCACCTCCTAATTCCCGTCCATCCACGGCACGAATAAACCACAAGAACCACCCAACGCAGACCACGGAAACCATGAGGGTCCAAGAGGAAGTCTCACGGCGTAACCAAAAAGACGAGGGCCAGTGTTCCCCTTGTTACCAAGGAGATGGCCCGCAGTACTCGACGACGACAGGGGAACGCGTAGATACGATACTATGTGCAGCAACAGCATCCACGTCCCGGTCATGGCCGTGGCTGGTATTCCTCGGACTCTGTGTGGTTTCCCGCAGAAGTACTAGCAGTATCCGCCGAGCTCTGTTGTCGGGACGCTTGAGTCTTGTGTATGTCTAAGGCCCACCTCATCCGTACGTCTGTTGGGACTTGATACAGGAGAGTCTAGCGTACGAAAGGTAAGATATACCACGACGGGGGAAAGGATATATGTCGAGTCTGTTTGACAGCTGCAAAACTGATGGTGCCTGTTTCGAACTTCTCATGGGAGGAAAAAGTCCAATACGAGGAAATGTTATGGAGGGGTAAGGTATTTTGAGAGGAGCGATTTTCCACACGCAATGACATAGTTATGCAAGAAGATAAGGTGGTGTATTAAGAGTAACGGCATGTAATAATCACAGAGTGGATAAGGGATAGGTAAGACATTGTGTATATCACTTCTCTCCGTTATCATCCCATCGAATTCATACCCTATACACAGAAGTGCATATATCAGTCTATCTCTAATAGTGTAAGCTAAAAAGCAGGTCTAATAAACATCATGATCGCTTCCCCAGCATCTCAGAAGCCAATCCGTTCCGTCCCTCATGTCTCGTAACCTCTTCCGCAGCTTTTACCAGATCGTACTGTATCTCATCCGAAACGGCGCTATCCTTCTTATAGTCCGGATGTGAGCTGACGAAATGACGGATCCATTTCGCTGCAGTCCACAGAGAACCATTCGCTCTCCTCCGGATGAGGTCCAGATAAATTGCCAATCCACATCTCGTCTCTACATCAACATTCATGCTATTGAGGTAGTTCTCCACTAACGGAATCAGGCCCGGGAAACCGTCTGATCCTGATTGTTGGCCGTTGATGATCTCGTCGACTGTCATTAGATCATATTCATCTTCTACTGCTCCCAATGGTGAAGCAGGCCTGCTGTCTGCTGCGGGAGTTGATGTTCCAGAGTGACCTTCTGCGGACGTGGTACCGGATCTTGATGAAAAGGGATTTTTCCTAAAATAGAACTTCTGTGTATTGACCGCATCGCGTACGTGTGCAGTCTCCATGTTCTCAGAGACCCTAACTATCGGTATATAGAAGTTTAGATCGAAACTTAATATCGCTCGGGTGATCAAGACAATGAATATCGAAAAGGCAGCATTCTCGAAGTCCGTTATTTGTATCTCCATCGGCCTGAACTCAACGCGCCAACCTATGTCAATGCCTGGTGGTGGAGGCTTGAACCGCATGTGCTGCCAATTAGTGGATTGAAGGTTTTCGAAATGGTCGACTTTGTCCAGATCCAGCACTTTGAGGTCTTCCGCGAATACTACGATTGGATCTCTAATGAAAAGATGGGCGAAATGAGTAGCAAGTAGCTCGTCCATGCCTCCGTCAAGAAGACGTTGCTTCAATTTCTCATCTACTACAAGGCTAGGATCCATATACTCTCGGCGGAGGTTTTGATCATTGGAGATATATGTGGAATTAGAGGCGTATCTTGACTTAGGAATTCGCCACCGGTCATTCTTCAGAGGCTATAGGAATCAGTTGGAGCTTTATTTGTATCGATGGGGTTCATTTACCTTCTCCCCTAATTCCTCTGCTGTTCGATCATCGACAGCTCGACTGATCTGATTCCACCTGACATCAGTATCCGCAAGGAACCCTTTATATATCGGCGTTGCAGCCGTCAATGCCAGTAAGATTGGCCCTAATGGGCTGAGTTGATCATACATCTTACGTCCTTCTTCTATGTTCTTGGCTTGAAAAGTAATTTGAAGGCAGCAACTACCCATACCGAATGCCATGGCATCCATGTATATATGGTTATTCTTCGCAGCACCGTTACGAACATCGTCATCTTCTGGCCATTTGTGGAGGTTATAGTTGACTGTTGGATCCTTGAAAGGCCAGGTAGTGTTTTCATCCCTAAAGACAGGGACGTTTATCTCGACTTTCCGACCTCTCCTTGCTCGAATATTGGCTGCAAGGGTGGGAAATCGTATGTGAGGATTAGCTATCTCATCAGGTAGAAATTGAGAGCGTAACTTCTCCCCAGAAACAGGATAAGATGGAGTTGTGCAGTCATTTCTACCAAGCCTGGGGAATGTTGTTAGAGTAATAGGGTACTCTGTCCTGGCCATATGTTCTTTTGCTATTATTCGCCTGTAAAATATATTAGTTTGAGAACAAGATCGGAGAAACGCTTGCAGTACCTCCGCTTCATATTTGGTTCGACATCCAAAAGATCCTTGAATCCGATTCCCCATGGTTTACCGGGGGTTGCCTCCAGCATAAATCTTCCAAACTCAGGATGGAATACAGGTGCGGTATCCCCCTCCCTGATCTCAGTTAGTGTCTATAGTAGAACAGCTCGTGAACTAATAGAACTGACTGGATGGGCCCTCTATGGACATCCTCGACTCCACCCCCTTCCCTTAGAAGCTTCTCATCACCAGCTAAAGCTGCGAGGATATCGGCTTGCCGAAGAGACAACTTGACCTTTCGAGCAGCATCGTCGTAGCATACTACGAGATATTCAATCTAGGAAGTGTAAGCAAGTGAACAATCAAGCTCAGTCAGTCGACTATACTGACCTCGTCTCCCCAAAGGAGAGCATCACGTTCTTTTCCTCTGGCTCTACGCCACGTTGCAAGTAATTGCTTTTCGAAACATAAACACGTGGATTTGGAAAAGAATCTGAGCAAGAAGTACCTCGATTCCCCATTCCCTAACTTGAGGGGCAGCCTTTTTGGCTTCGGACCAATCCAACGGTGTCCCGAGGGCTCTGGCAACGGCTGTCAGTGCGTGCTTACACACTATTGGCTAGTCCTTACAGAAGGCCCATTTTCAGTCCAACTCAGACTGCAGTGGCTGCCTGAACACAAAAGCGACGCATCTGTTTCTGAGGCTTGATCTACGTCTAGAGGAGAATTGTGGAAGAGCTGATTCTGATGCAAAAGACCGAAATTCGGACTCCAGATTTGCGTAGATCCGCACAGGCGTTCGTGTGGATCTTCACTGCAGGGCGGACGCAGCGGATATAGCCGTATTATTCCCTCGTGCTGGGATAGTTTCGATGAATGCGTGGATAGAATTCCGGCTTGCTGATATTACGGCTTTTGTTCAGATATACGGATTTGGGGGGTTGTGGCGTCGACGTATTCGAGGACTCTCGTCGGAACGGATCTTCACCGATTTTCTAGTCAGAAATTGACATCACACGCCTTATTACTAGGCACATATCCCTCTCTAGGCTGTTGAGTCTGAAGGAGAGATTCCCAGCTGATTCCAAGGTTGGGATAAAATGAATATTGGTTTGGAATCTCTCGCTGCTGATAAATCAACTGGAGAAGACATTTCTTTAGAACTAGTCTCTACGGGCCATGACGGAATCCAACCCATTCCTAAATGGGAACCCTAATTCTAACGACCGCTAAGGATTGCCCTTTGGAGGCCCGAACATCATTACTTCTACCTTAGTTTTTAAGTGATATACGCCAAATGTTGACGTCTATCGGTCAGGTTAAAGAAAGATGGTAGAAAATCATTATGGAGGCAAAAGTATCTAACTGCATGAAAGCAATCTACTCGCCTATTATTGAGTCCTCCTGCTTTGGTATCACTGAATAGATGACCTTGCTGACATGAACAAGGCCTTGATTTGCTACAGTATCAGCGGCGCATTTGCCAACATACGGCACGGCGATCCTGCTTATGACGAAGCATTCCGTATTTCGAGTACATACGCATACGCGTAAGGTACAGTGACCATGCTGAAATGCTTTCCCGCTTAATCATGCACACTTCAGTGATATTGAAGGTCTCTGTCCGTTGTTATCCCACAGCTTTGGGAAGTAGGAGCTGGAAACAGTTTCAAAATGACTAGCCGCTTGTTTGAGTTTCGGGCCTCCGATATACCTAGGCACAATCGGTTCATTGAATCTCTTTAATGGGGTTAAAGAGTAAAGACGTGAATGTTTGGCCCCCAATGTAGCTGTACAGCATTATCTTCGAGAAAGCCTCAGGAACACTAGTCCCTGGCAGATGATCGGAATCGGGATGCCTAACAGTATCTCCATCGGAAAATATACGTATGATTGAAACGTGCCATTAAATCAGGCGACTAGTTCTAACGCCTAACGTCTATTCACCTCGCTATCCTATGGGATGTTGTAGCACTCCCCCCTTCTTACGAGCATGAACCTTCCACGACCGACTTATAACCTTGCCATGAAATCTTAGTCCTATATACACCAGGCTGTGTTGCTCAGCACGTCCTTATGCTGGCCGGACAGAAGCGAGCTGCAGAGATGCGGTACGGCGCGGATGTAGAGACTGAACCCCCCCGAGTTGCGTTTTCGACGGGCTTTCTGGGGAGTATGTGCCTGCGGCTACCAGCATATTGACAAGAAGATCGCAAATATCGATCTGTGACTGAGGTTGCTGTAAGAGAATGCACATGCGGGTAGCCGTGCTCTGCCATGCTATTCGTCCTGACGGGTGTCCGTGCTTCCGTTCATCGTTCTGCTTATTCTGGATGATAGGCAACCGCTGAATTGCCTGATGTCTTGCGTGGCTCTTGGTGGTTGAGCAGCTCGCTGGGCACAGCGTCATCTCACGTAGTATGATAGGTAGATAGGAGAGAATGAAATGATAGTTGAGAGTACAAAGCTCTACTTCGGTGGCAGTAACCGCAGGATATATCTAAGTACAAAATGTGTCTGAATGGTATCAACAGATATGTATAGTGCAATCAGACCTTTGCGCAAACTATGAACCCACACCCTTCATACATGTCGTACACGTGCTCAAGGATTCCAGCAGCCAACCTGTGACTCACAGCCAATTACCTATTACGACGCTGACGTCCCCAAATCCCACATGTTGTGCTCTTGGCAGAATAGAGAGAGGTAACACGAGTGACAAAAATGGGCCGCTGCGAACGAATGTGCAGATATCCAACTAGGTATACGTTGGAATCCATAATACAGGGACAGCTAACGATAATAAACAACGGGGTGGTATTTCGAGAGAACAAGGTAAACAGGAAAGGCAAAAGCGGACAAGCGCTATATGTACGTAAAGCACGACAATAACTTCATAAAGATGAACAATTATGAATCCTCGCAAGTAAATCCGAGTATTAGGAATCCCAGATGTTTTGCGCGCCGGCAAATGCACTTCGCGGCTCTTATATCCCCTTGAGCCGCGCCCAACTATACCAAATGCTTGACCGTTCCCCTGGTAGATCAAATGAGACCGATCAACGCCACCCCTAAAATCCGCCATTAGCAAAAGATGATGTCCACGAATCTTCTGGACGAGACTCCGTCAATGCCTGCATGATATTTTCTGAATGCTCCAACGCCAGTCAGTGATGTAGTTATGTAGTAGATACTGTGTAATTGAGTTCATCTGTTGCTTCGTAATGCTCAATCTCTTCAAATCGAAACTGTAGGTCATGCATTTGGAGAACCAGGACCCATAGATCTAGGTCGTAAATTCGAACTACCGATCGCAGCTTTGTTTGTACCCATTTTGCGGGTTAGCTTGGCATAATCTGCTACTAGATTAGCATCTCATGCCGTGAACTTTCAGGTCGAACAACTTACGTAGACCGCAAGCATTACACAATGTACGTGCACCATCCGGCCCTCTACGCCATTCCGGGGTTTCAGCTCGATTACAGCTATGGCATCGACCGGGAGGAGCGGCTCTCTGAGTAAAAGTTAGTGCCGGTTGGTTTTGGCTATATATACCAGATTTGAACTCACTCCGCCACGTCTCTTCTTAGGGTCTGCGCCCGCAAACCCTCCTCCCTTTGAGTCATCCTGATAGGGCGCGCTGTCTTCGGGATCATACCCATTTCCAGCTTTGTATCGATTATCTTGAGCTTGCTCCATCGCAACCTGCTGAGTGACGACTACTTCACGAATGCGCTGCATCGCTTCCTGGAGGCGATGTGACTGCTTCATTAAATCATCAACCTCCTGGAGTGAGGGAAGGGATCCAACAACGGGGCCTGAACGCTGTGTTTGATGTGCGCGCTGGCCATAATGTTTGCTGAAATCAAGCATTCTCCCGCTGCTGTCCGCAATCTAGTCATGTTAGTAATGACTACCAGTAGTCGGTCACAGAAGAACTTACTTCATTGAGGGAAGCCTCAATATCGAAATTTTCTAAGTGCCGTTTGACAGACTCCCCATAAGCGAAACCTCCTACACGACCCGCTCTTTTGTTCTCTTCGGCGCGGTTGATTTCAGTTCCGTCTGAGCGCCACGTTGGAGGATATCTGGGAGGTGCAGAATAGGTTGCTGATGCCGAGGGAGGGAACATCGAACCAGATGCACTTGGAGGGGGGGCTGAGTAAGGATACTGAGATGGCGGATACGGTTGATATGCATAAGGACCATTCATCGATCCACTGGGTGGAGCACTTTGTTCGTACGCTGGTGAGGTTTGCTGTTGTGGTGGTTGCTGATATGAATAAGGTAAGCTTTGCCGAGCGGCAGTTATGGGTGAATGATTGGTTCGAATTGGATGTAATGTTGGCAATTTGCTGGTTTGCGAAGATGCCATAGGAGGACCTAAATTTGGATCTGGTGGATTATGGCTGTAAGGTGCTGTCAAGGCAGGTGCTTGGTTCATGAAAGGACTCCGACTTGCCGTCGGGGCGTATGAGTTGGGGGTGGGTTGATTTTGGGAGTCTGCGGGGAATGACTTTCGGTGATCTAATGGCGAACTTGACTGATGTGGATGATAGGGCTGTGGAATAGAGGTGGTAGCTGCGCTGACAGGTGGGTAGGAAATTGGTTGATCTGCGCCTAAGGCTTCGTGAATTGATGGCAGAGACTGTCTTTGGGGTTGCCTCTGTTCTTTTTCATCTCCAGATGTGCGACGAGACTCAGGAGGCGATATTAATCCTGACAGTGCACTTGGTATAGGATTGGTTTTCACCGTTGTTTGAGCCTGGCCGTATGGCGGAGGTGGGATAGAATAGTGGGACGAGGGGCTAACCATTGCCGGGGCGGAATGTTTACGTTGATAATCCTCTTCCCTCTGATGCTTTTCTAAGTCGAGATGATTGATGGAAGGAAGGGCAACACTATGAGATAGTCAGAATAACCTCTAGCCATAGAGGCTTAAGATTCGATTTCGGTTGAGCAGTTGGCGGGAGAACAAACACGGACCTTTGCCTACTCCCACCTTCCACCTGATCCATCGCGGCCGAAAAGGGTAGTTATGCACAATGATGTGGAATTTTAATGGGGCCCAGATGTCTTTTGGTACAGCTTGTTCCGAAGTTTTACGTGGCTACCCGAACCAACCTAAAGATCGCGAACACCTACACAGAACGCGCCTTCCAGGTATAATAAATCTCGCTTCAGGTTCTTCAGTCGCTTCCCAGCTCTTCCCTAATAAGATGATCAAACCACTTCCCTTTTCAGACGTCGCGAACCGTACAATTTGGGACCAATTCGTCCCGTGCGGCTGACTGCGTGGGTAGGATACCTTCCCGTAAGGTGGAAGGTCACGGTATTCCGTGGTCTCGGATGGATGTCGCGCAATTCGATCCAAGTCTGATGTTTGACGTAAAACACTCGTGGCGAGCAACGATATGACGGAGAATTCAATAACGAGAGGAAATGTCTCTCTGGTTGTTAAGGTCCAGAGTGCCCAAAAGGATGTATGTCTCGTTCAATTGCCCGGAAATAAATGAGCGTCAAGAGGATGGATTCCAATCGTCGTTAAACGCAGATTCCGCTCCGGAGTCCAGTCGTTCTTGGGAATAGCAGCGCAGCGTTCGGTAAGGTGGGTACGGTGTTCTTGGGTGAGATGGTAAGATGTTGTTAGGAGGAAGTTGAGGTTTGGATGACGGTTTCGAGGTGCATGATCCGGGAGCAGTGGCCAGTGGGTCGCAACTTCCGTACTGAATGGGCTTGCAAGGTATGGTAGGGGGAGGGGGGAAACGGGGATAGTGCTGTCAAGCAGAGAAATCAAGAGCCAGATTCGATCGGAGATGACCCGCTCTCAAGCAACAGGGCTGCCCAGGTCTTAACGGGGGTCCTTGGTGTGATGGACGTATATCCTACCCCTCTGCGTAGAGGCAAGGGTTCGCCAAAAAAGGCCATCCAACGGTGTGTTCTCACCCTGTAAGCGATGCGCCAGTCAGTCGAGGCGAGGTTGATCACAAAAGGGAACGGAGACGAAACGGGCCTTCTAGAGGATGTGGCTGCCGCCGCTGGCTGTGCAAGACATTGGACTGATTTTAGGTTAAACAGTTTTTGGGGCACGCGAAAGGGGGGATACAGAGTGCTGTAGCTGCTTGTAGCCGTCTGTATGTAGGCGTCAGAAGTTCAGAAGAAGGGTGAACAGCGTGCAGATTATTATTGTAGTAACAGGTTAGCAACTACACAACTAGCAAGTTTAGGCAAGACGTGGAACATGGAAGCCATGAACACTGATGGGGACTACTGTACGCACATCAACCCGGCGACTGAGAGGCGAGCTTGTCGAACCTTCGAACGAGGGGTGCCGCCGGGTTTACTGGTTTCGACTGGGCATCATTTTCTATCTTAGCTGGTTTAGACGCTCTTCCACACCTCGATTCATCCTCGATTCAACTCCCAGACTCTTCTCGACAGGAAGATCACTTCTTCTACTCTCAAATTTGCCCCCCCTCAAACATCCACAGCACCCCCCGAACGAGCCAAAGATCAGCGTGCTTAGTAGGATTTTGCCCGACCGAAAACCGCACCGAAAAAATAATGCATGATACGAAGTTTGAGTGTGCTCTAGCGCTACTAATGCAGAAGCACTTACTTGGACGGAATACCTGATAAAGGCACTCCTCCTATTCATCGCACAGTCTGGTTCTGTCCCATCGCAACTCCACAAGCGGTTGCTTATTATTGCTTTGTACGATGGGACATTATTAGGTATATCATATCATGAAAGTAGTGCTCTGATGCATGACGACCGTTCAAACAATCACCCACAACTGCGGCAGCACCGCAGCATCTTTCGAGGAGAAAACACGGCAGTTGTTTGGACGAGCTGTTTTGAGCAGCTCTGCGGGCGCTGGGCAGGCTGAGATTTGCCGCTACTCTATCTCACCTTTTCTTTAACCTAGTATACTATTGTGCGCCGCCCGCATCGTCTTGCAGGCGTGGCAGGCATTTCGAACATAGAGGACATCAGAGAGGAATGTATTGACGGATCTGAAGGGTCTTGACCTGGAACGGAACCAATCACACGTGCTTACAGCTCCATGGCTTGGATGTCGATTGTTGCAGCTGGCACGGCTGGGTGTTCCATAGGATCCCGAAACAACGGAACAAAGGCGGAACGAATCATGGTACGCGTGTCAGGCAAGCCTTCGAGACGATCTCGATCTTAAGGGCAGGCTAGCATCGAAACCATCTATCGCTTTGCCAGAGGTGCCCCTTAGGTTGAAGCCATGTCCCTGCAAATGCCCGGTAACCCGCGGTAGAGCTATAATAAGTTCACATATAAGACCATTATTCAGGAGACACTCACTGTAAATTTTTGGTAATTTAAAAAGATTCATCACGTGCACCCTTCCCTTGCCTTTCCAAGTGCATATTGCTGTTATTGACTTTTGTATCTCCGACGGAAGTTCGTACCAGTAGTAGTAGTAAATAATATACTACCTTTCGAAATCTTGAATCTATTCGGAGCGATGCATGCCGAAGTAAGCTTTTTCAGATTGATTGCTGCCCACATCTTCTTCATTTCTGACGCAAGACACCCCACTGCCGACTGTTCTTCTTGGGAGCTTATAAGCGTAGCGTATATTCTTTCCAAGATTTGTCTTGTCCTAGCGACTCTGGCAGATATTCAACGGAGATTCAGATCCAGATGAGATCCTGCATTATGTTTATGCCTCTCGCCTCCGCACCTGCGACTTAACACGTTCCCTGCAGCATTTTCATTACCATAAATCGTCGCGCAGAATCGGCACTCAGCACAACCGGGTTGCTCGACGAATCATGCAGTATCGGATCAGAAACAAAGCTCTTACGTCTAGCCAGTAAGAATACGACTCATGCACGCTTCGACGGAAAGGATATGGAAAGTTCTTCGTTGATGGACATCCACGACATCGTAAAACGATACAATACGGGCGCGCGCCCCTGGTCCGGTTGGTTCGGGCGGTCATGGGGATGCCACCGTAAAGATCGTCCAGGAGAGGTGCTGGCATGGAAACTGTAGCCTCACTACTACTCCAGCATAGTTCCTCCTTAAAAAGCACGACAATTTACGAAACTCTTACTGGATAACTACTGATGGCTGGCTTCGTGCAGGAGAGTGAAAATCATACCACCTTTTCCCGCACTCGACTCTTCCTCGGCGAGGAGGGTACCTGGAGGTCCATCTCGGATGCCTGGCGAACCCAGATTAACAAACGGCAATCGTACCGGCCCATGTTTCGAGTTATTATAACGCTACGCGTGCGGAAATACCTCTAATAATGAGCTATTATTAACGGAACGTAATCCGGGTGGTCGCCTGAAGGTAGGATCATGACTTTACCGGGCTAGCTAAAGCAACCTCAATCGCAAATGTCGAATCAATATTATTCCCAATCAACCAAAAAGATGAAATTGTTTCGAGGGGACGAACTTTTCGAAGCCTTTATTCTTAAGAAGTTAAAAGAAGCAACCAAGAGAGATACGGGTAAGGTAGACACGTGTGCCCCGTGCCGTGTACCGTAAAGGAAAGCGAACTGTGGAGAAAAGCGGGTGCATCAACGCTATGGCCACAGGGCGGGCTGTCAAAATCTAAACAGGAATAGCTCCCCTATGTCCAACTCCGGATCAGTGAACTCGCAGAGATCCGCAATCTACGGGAATCGTTATTTGTATGTTTTTTCATCATTACGGAATTCGTGCCATACAGTACGAGTGTTTCATATCCGCTTATCGTGAAGGAGCGTCGACGGTGAGCATAAAGTAAAAGTTACATTGAACATTGGGTTTCCTGGATCCTGGAACCGGAATTCATTTGTGTCCGCATATGAAGCAATTCACACAAAGTCCAGTTTGGCGTCCTTTTCTTGAGTAGATTTTCCGTAACTTACGGGTAGGAACTGACCTGGACAGTTCCTCGTCCTTTTTCCTGCATGTATCACAATAAAGATGCCCTCAAATTCCAGCAGCCCCTAAAATATCTAAATCCTGCATAAGGTGCATAAGTCACTCTCAGGAGAACCACCCGAGCTGTTGGTTCAAGTTTAAGACCAATAATTCCCCAATTCAAAATCACCCCAATGATACGGGTAGCGAAAAGAGCCAAACGCGAGCTCTACTGGCCACCGATATCTGTAATCTGTCAAATCCTTTTTGCTCTACAGGTTCTCCCTCAGATCATTTTGCTGACCGTGGTACTGGATATCTACCCTCCTACCGTACGACGTTTAATTAGAGACCCTGAAGCGTGACTTATGGTCGCCACGTATTCACGACAACACGAGTTCAAAAGTTCATGCTCCGTTATAACACTTCATGCGTCCTTTCTCAACCGCAATAAGTTGGGGGAAGCGTTCTCTCTGCGCACCTAGCAGGTCTTAGAATTACAGTATGGTGTTGGAGATTAAGACACAGACTACGGTACCAAATGCAAAAATCCCACAAATCACGATGAAAACGTCCTAATCTAGGCTGCAAAGACCACTTTCTTTGCAAAGTATGTAGATAAGTGCATTTTCTTCAGAGATCGCGATCTCCCCAATTCAGTTGTAGAAGAAAATAGAAGATTTCCCGCCTTGGAAGCCTAATCTCCTTTCTTCCTCCGTACAGTAAGTTAATTCTACTGTACAGTAAGTGCCGTTCCTGTCCGCCCACACTTTTTGGGCAGAGTCAACTGCATTTAAAACCCTGAACGAAATTACCCAAACCAGATATCAGTTCTTTTCTTAGCTTTCCTTATTCGAGAAGCGCTCTCTTGTTTCTATTACACTTCTAAGATCAGCCAACACATCTCACAACTTTCATGATTACTTTCTGCCACAAATCTTGAGTAACCCCGAGCAGGATGCGAAACAAAGAGTGGCACAATCATTAGGCACGGCTGGATTTTTCCTTTGCCACGTTGTTGGACTCTAACATGTAGACTTTACTACATCCGCTCCAGACCCGAGATCGACGTACCGGCTATTAGAATTCGATCGGAAGCTTAAACGTGTCAGGCATCAATGGTCGCACAGAACCTGCCGTGAAATGAAAGATCATCTAGTTACTGTCTAGTTACTGTCTAGTTCTCTGCCCATGGAAGTACAATATTGATATGCACTGTAGCGACCCGTCCGCGAGTGGTATCACAGCAATATCGACTTCACAGTTTCGACCATTTACCGAACCAAGGGACGAGTCCTTCCTCAGCTTTGTTATGATTTGTCCCTGCTTATGTTGTCAGCATATATTATAACCGTACCTGTCGAAGATATTCCATGTTGGATTCTGATATTCCGGCACCGTTACCAATTATTACAGCCAAATGGTTACTTAATCGACAGGTGGGATTCTGAACAGGATGTCCGCGAATACCACTCAATTCACCTTGAACAAAAGGCTCTATCCGACTGAACTTTGAAAAGACTAGGTGCAAAACCTTCCATGCAAGGAGTGCTTTCATCATTCTTCCGCCGTCTCGTAGATTTTCCATCCTTGACGGTCCAAATATTCTCAGATATACCCCCCAGGAACGACATCGAAAGAACATTTGTCCCCCCACCCCGCTGTGTCGTCTGGATCAATTGGACAGTGATGAGTACGCCACATCGCTACTTCTAGCGGTACGACGCCAACGATATCGATCGTCTGAGAATCATCAGATCTCATAGTGGACAGCAACGCACGAACAACAAGATCACGACGGCCTATAGAACGCGATAATAACCCCGTATTCAACTTACAGACCGAATCCATGAGTGGAATGGCGATAATTCCGTTTTAGTCTTACCATTACTATCCTATGCAAGATGTCGTTGCGTACCTTTATTATAGTGTAATGGAGGCTCATTATATGAAGCTCTTTTTTCACTTGCCACTTGGCTGAAGTATAATATTTCTCCGGAAATGACTTTGCAACAAATTATGAACGTTGGGATACTGGATTAGATTTTCCATTGTCATTCTCAAATCAGAAATTGATACAGAACCACCCATCGTCTGAAGTCGCAATCTTACCAACATAGCCTTCCCAGGAAAGTACATATGAAATATCAACAGTTGCATTCAAGTTACTCTTTCCGTTGACGTACTAATTCATCGTTACCTTGATATGAGAAGGTTACGTGGGTTTCGGAAGTTTACCTCTATGTGGAGTCTTGGACGAGAAGCTGTTAGCACTCCTTAGCATTTATTAGTAAGTGGTATTTTGTCGCAGATTGGTTTCTGATAAGTCTGTGGTAAGTTTCAACTTCGGTGCTGTTTACCAGGCAGAGATATACCCACGTACATATGAAGCGGTAGCGAGTGAAACGCCCAGCTCCCATCCTTCACACATCAGTGAGACAAATCCTTCTCTTCAACGATTCAAAATAAAACTTTGACAAATAATCCACAGTCATTAATCAATAATTTTTCCTTTGAATGTTTCCATGGTAATAAGTAAGTCCTTGTTCTTGCTTCTCGGTCTTTAATTTGTCTTTCCTGTGGGTAATGTCTAATCAAGGCAATACGATCAAACATACGTAGGGTTCAGAAGCACCCGTCCTTTCGCTCTTTTAGGCACAAACCTTTAACTCTATTGTTTTCGTACCTACGTCATCTGTACGGCGCTCTCAAAAGTTGTTACGTGACCTAAAATCTCGGTGGTAACCTAATACATGACAGGGGAACCATAATGGAGTGTTTGGCCCGATCCAAGCAAAGTCATTCAGATGATAAAGAGCTTGCTTCCGTTAGTAGATTACTTACACTAGAACTGAGGCTCTACGTTCATACATGAGGCACGGCATGAACTCGGCAGCACCCTACACGGATCTAAGCGAAGATGGTTCTTAAGGGTCTCGGTAAATCTGCATTTGAACGAGTTCACGCAGATTCGAACCAACATGTACAACCGCTGGGGAATGTGATTGAGTTTAACTGTCGATTTTGGTCTGGTGAGTGTACCACGGTTCGAAAGCGAAAAGACAGTCAGGAGAGCGGAGTTTGACGTAGAAAGCGGCGGACGGTCTGGTTACTATATACGCCGAACAGTGAGGAACGCAATATGCCAAACGGTAGTAAGTACTGCATGCATGGAGATCTGTGTCAGCCCGTGCCTGACAGTTTGCAGCGCGACGAACTCCTTTAGAGCTGCGCGAAAAAGCGAAGGGATTCACAAAATCTGAGGTGATTGTCCAATTAGATGATTCTGAGGTTTGGGCCTGGGGATAGTGAGAGGAAAGGTGGTCCTGCTGTAGTTCTAAAGTGCTACGAGTTTCCTGTCATAACTTGGCTCAGATATGGTTATTATTGCGGCGATGCCCCTGGTGGCCGTACCCTAAAGGTACCTTACTGTATGATGTGCAAAATGTGTTACCACACTACGCCGCAAACGCCAAGTAGCGGAAGGATGTGTGGGAGAAGATCGAAAGCAAGCGTACATCGAGTTTAAGGAGTGGGCATTGGTGGGCATTGGTGGGCAAGATGTGGGCGTGGCAGGGTTAAAAGTTAACTACCTTAAGTTACCTCGACCTAAACCTTCCGACGTCAAAAGTGGTCTGATTTCTTCCAGCCCTCACGCATCTCCTCCTTTCAACACCCTCGCTTTCATCCTCATTCGTATTACTTTTGCTTGCCAGTTCAAGCCCAACCCGCGCTTTCACCCCTCCAGTACACACAGATTACATCGTCACCGTACTCCGCAGCACCGGAACACAATCGGTCCCTCGGCTTGGTCCTGCGCGCCTTCCGATTGCCCACCCAGTAGTCACCCTACCTTTGTTGACACCTTCGTCCAAAGAAGGGAGCGCCTCATCGTCCTCTGGACCTGACTGCGCGTTCTGAACGTCTTGAATCCCTCCACTCTACCTAACCATCGTTTGTCCGAGCATCCCCTGCTCGTCGCCGCCCTCGATCAAGCCCTCGAAGTCAGCCGTCAAGACCGAAAGCAGCATTGTCTTGCCTTTGGTGGTCGCTCCGATAGAGTAGAAGGTAGATCCAGATTATTCCCCATCGCTCCTCCCAATTTGAGTTTTTTATGTCTGAAATTTGAAAGACAAGACGGGACGAGACCAGACACTTTCTATTACGGTAACCGTGACCCAGTCGGCTCTCAAGTCTCAAAGCTTACCTTACGGTACCCATATTCCATTATTGCCTTGCAGCGCATCTGGTGTGCGCCTGCCTGCTATGGGAGATTCGCCTGCTTAGCTCTACCCTTACTGACCCTCCCAACCTCAGGTACCTTACCCTCGCATTCCATTTCGCTCGCTATCCTATCGCCCTCCAAATTTTCCCAACCACACCTTGAGCGTTGACGCTCCATTCCATGTCATGTCTTGACTGACTCTTTTTCCCCCGCATCTTTGGTAAGACCTCATCTCTAATCTCACTATACTTCTGTACCTCAACCTCATTGTCCGATCACTTCGGCTGCTCCCATTTGTTCTTGCGCTCTAGGCGCTGTCAATCCCAGCCCCCAAAAACTTCCAGATATCTCTCCCTGTGCGCAATTATCCTGCACACAATGAGATCTAACCAAGGTCCAGGCGACCAATTGGACCTTGATAGGGTCGCCGTGAGTTGACTTTTCTTCTCGAATTCTATCTATCTATAGCAGATATCGCGGAACGGAATGGGTGATGGCGATATTCTGAAACTAAGCTTCTAACGTCGTGTTTTACGTTCAGATCGGTCCTTATTGCGTTTTCGATGACTTCAAACATCAACAAATAATATCAACCTTCAACGATCGGAAAACCGAACTTCTGTCCTTTCCACCAGATCCCGAGATGGATCCGTTTGGGACTTCCCCTCAGTCCCCTTTCAACGAGGCTGGGTACCTCGACGGGAACGGAAACCAGATTCCAACAACTTCATCCTCTGACGAGGCAACAAGACAAGCAGCATGGGCAGACTGGATGCGTTGGGAGATGCCGCAGGAGCAGACTCAATATGATTTCCAGAATAATGTTTTAATTTCCGACTTTCAAGATGTACTCGACCCTTCCCAATCAAAGATCGAGTCCGACGGTATGTCTGCGAACTTCTCTACGATGCCTCCTCCCGCCAAATCAATAGATAGCGGCTTCGAATTTGGTTCAAACGCGAATCCTCCTCCCTTTGGGTTTTCCGTCTCTGCTCCGAGCGCTGACATTTTCCCTTCACCTGGTGTTGCCATTGGTGGACTGTTCGCCTCCGGTACGTCTGATGGTATATGGTCGGCTCCTTTGAATGAAAAAGAAAAGACCGGTATGCCTAGGCCACATACTGATTTGCAAAACCGAAGAGAGTCACGTGATGTGTCGCAGGCTAGTGCTGGAAACTCCTCACCTGAGATGGAACCGTCTCAGTCAACGCCGAGCCTCCAACATTCCCCGACTTCCACTTCGGAGGGGCCGGGTGTCTCGTCTTCCGCGACATCTCCAGACGTTCCGATAGAGAGCTCAAGTAAAAAGCGGAAAGCCTCCACAGCAGAATCGGAAAAACCCACCACTCATGGTCCACGCTCGAAGAAGCTTGCACACAACGTCATTGAAAAGAGGTATCGTAATAACCTGAACGATAAATTCCAAATGCTCCGAAATCGCGTCCCTACAATGAGAGCGATGTTACGGGGAGTAGAAATCGAAGGTAGCGATATGGAAGACCTTGAAGGCCTTGCTCCTGCGCACAATTTCTCCAAATCGACTATCCTCACAAAAGCTATCGAATACATTGATCATCTAGAAAAGCTAGAGAAGCAGGAGAAAAAGCGAATTAACCAGGTCAGCGAGGAAAACTCCGCGTTGAAAGATGAAATCGCAACGCTTCGGGCCAGGTTAGACGCATACGAGCACAACAGTGTGCAAACTCCACTCGGTCTACATCACCCTGTGACCCCCCCGGAACACATACATTACCACGAGGATCCATTTGCCGTAGCACCACAAGGTCGTCCGGTTTCGCAGGGTATTCCTCAAGGAATGATACCTGTCCCGGAGAACATGAGGAACCTCCACCGGTCCGCTCAGCCTCAACCCCATTACGCAACTCAAAATATCTATTATCCCCGCATGCACAACCGCGTTACGCAAGGTCAGCAGATGCAACCTCGTTTAGTCCATAGTAACGGTCAGATGCTCACGGGGAGACTTGGAAAAGCCATGATCGGCGGTTTCGCCGGATTGATGTTACTCCAGGGCTTTAGGGAACGGGAAGAATCTTCTGGGCGTGCTCTATTCTCTTTCCCGACCTACGTTCTCCAGTATCTCCGTGCAATCCTATTTCCACCCGGTTCCGGTTTCGGAGTTACCGATAACTTCATCAATTTACTGAAAATTGTGCTATTTGTGGGCAGCGTCCTTTATTGCTTGGAACCCACATTCGTTTATATTCATTACTTATATGTGATTCTATCCGATATCCCTATCGGACACGAAGGTAAACAGCGGCAGCGACCTTCACCTCCTCCCCGTGCCATCAGTGCCGCACCGTCAGTTGCTTCACCTGTCGAAATTCGCCGCAAAGCGTGGCTCACGGCAATTCAGACAGTTTGGGTTCCACGTCACAATATTTTGTTCGAACTTTCGGCGCTTGCATTGAAGATAGTAAAAATCGCCGTTCGCAATGCCATTGGATGGCGTGGTTATTCCCGTATCACTGGCATGACAGAAGAACAAGAGGCTGGTAGAATCAAGGCTTGGGAGATTGCTTTGGACGCTCAGCTTACCGGAGGTGATGAAGAGATCAGCATGAGCCGACTTCTTCTTTCATTCATGGCAAGTTGGACTTTGCCATCAAACCCTTCCCGCTCTTTGATCAGATCATTGCAGTCCCGTATTATAGCCCGTGATTTTGCTAATGCTAAATACGGTGCTGGCTCGGTCATTGAAGTCATCAGTATGACTGTTGCTAAATACTACTGGGAGAAGGCTGTAGAACAACGTTCAACGTTCAGAACTGATAACGCACCTTTATCGCCTCACATCGCAACATTATTAAGTCTCGAATTTAGCGAGGTCATGGTACCGAGCGTCATCCAGCGTGCTTTTAATTTAGCGTGGAACAAGTCAAGTGCTGCTGATACGGATGCCGATGCTGCTATGGACAATGTAGTGCTGGATTCGGCCATCTATTCACCGCTCGACGCAGTTGCTGCATGGACGTCCACGTTGTCCCTCCAGCGTATTCTCGCGCGTTACTTGGAAAACGATGTGTCATCGGATGATCAACTTGCAAAAGCTCTCCAGGTTACAATAGACGTTGCACCGCCAACTTCGCAAGCTAGAGCGCGAGCACTCGTTGCCAAGGCAATTATTGTTGACCAGCATCGAGCAATCAATGTTGCAGAAGCTTTCCATGAACTTCCATGCCATCCAACATCTCCCGTTTCTGATTCACCTGGTCGTGTCACGTTGATCAATGCCGTCGGAAACGCACCAATTGCGAACGATATACGAGTTTCCCTTGCACTAGCAAAGTGTCTCGAGCTGCTCAGTTATGGTGTAAATCAACCAGGTGGCCCTTCTGCGTATACCCGCGCTCTAGATCTGATAAACAAAGCGTCATTATATGAGATGGACTTTAGCTGGCTTAGTTTCGCGGCAATGTACACCATGCTGGTAACTCTCGCGAGCGACAAGGTCTTCATTCAAGAGGCGGGTCACGGTCTTGAAGCGATGGCAAGCCATATGCGAACTTGGAAAGGCCTTCAGGTTGATCAAACAGAGCTGTCGTCTGAGGCGATCAAGCGTATCATCACCAAATGCACTGAAGTCAGTAAATACGTCGTTGGACTCAAAGCTTCCGTAGGCAAAGGCGAGGTTGTAGAAGACGGTGTTGATGATGGTTATGCCAGTTTGGAGACGATGAGTGTCCATGCTGGTGACTGAAATCAGAGTAACGCCTCAACGAAGCTCCTTTTCCAGCGCAAGATATTAGCGCTTGCGACGACGAGTCTGCCTTTGCTGCTCGATTTTACGGCTTCCTGGTGATTATAAGGCGTTTACGGGATATTTGGCTATCAAGGGGTGGAAAAGGGTCTAAGGCAAATCGGTGCGCGCCCAGGAGTACATTTTTCGGCATATGAATCGATACCCATCTTCATTAACCATTTCCTACTATTCGGATCATCTCTCTCGTAGGGTGTCTCTGGACTGGATAGGTCCATCTTTCCGGTTTGAATCCTGTATGCAATAGTCTCCCTCCTCACACACCTTTGAATTTTCTTTGTACTCTATGCTTTGTTTGTTCTGTCTCTGGGACGTACGGCTTTGCACTTGTCTTCGAGAAGCATCATACACAACTTTACTATTGAAAATAGAGAATAACGAAAGTCATGGCCATGGTGATGAGCTGGCGGGCTTATTTGGCTTTTCGATTTATATGTATCTATCTAAACATATCTTACAGAGCGATATATTGATGACGGGTGTGAAGTCAATCTCTAGATAATTGTCATATACCTTTGAAAAACTGTACTAAAAATGTATCTAGGCTTCTCTGTGGAGAGGGTTACAGCTAACCGGTCTGTCACAGGTAGAAGTACGAACTTCCTAAAAATATTAACTTAACTGATAGGAGACGAACTAAGCGTTTGATGCACTGGACGCGTAGATTTACGGTACTACGTTACCCGGTGCGGAGGTGGCTTTTGACAGGTGCAGCCCCTTAACAGTAGGTCGGGTGCATTCATGATGGCTGAAGTGGTGTGTAGATCTGGATTTCTATTTGGTGTATAAAAAGTTGATTAAATGTGAAGGTACAGGTATCCCATATAAATTTTCGATATTGGTTTGTTAGGTATGAGAGCGAAGGTTCTGAAACATTTGATGTGACGACCCATAGAGACGGTCGAGTTAGTGTTTTGTCGATATAACAGATGGTTGTTAAGGTAAAAGATAGATTGTTGTTGCTTTTCCAGATACGTTATCCAGTACAGTCCCAGGGTACATGGATACGGAGTAGACTGACATGAATCGTTGCCCCCCCCCCTGCGGGCATTTTGCCTCGCGGTGGTCACAGTAACGGGCCAAAGGCCGGGTGCGTGAGCCACAGTAGCCAAACAAGCCCAAGACCAACGTTTTTTGGTGCCTTTTGACTGTTTTCGTGCCTCCATCTTAACCTCACACTATCCATACAATTTTTGAACGACCTCTAACTCTCCATTACTTCTTTTCCGCCTCCGTTGAACACTATACAGCTCGATAGCTCACCGCTCCACATTCGTCCGCTGCTACTTTGATTAAGGTGCTTGCTCTCGCCTGCTCGGTAGATTCAAATACACACTGGACGGAAATGCAACCTTCCCCCCTTTAGCCAACCTCCAACGAGGAGCTGAGGGCGTAATAAACTCGTGGATCTTTATTTCTTCATGTTAGAGTGGATGGAAGGAAATTCCTTGGACAATTGACTCTCGTATTGCTCTAACAGGCCGTTCTCTTCTATCCGCTCCCCACCCCTCGAATGCATTGCTAGCCACCATCACGGATGGCTCAGGCTGCACAGTTACGGAGCATGGAAACCTCGTTACCTGTTCCACGGATAGATGCTACAGAGGACTCTGGGGCCTCAGGAGGTCTGCATATCTCTTTCCTGCTATGAGTTCTGTGTCGCAGTCGCAGAATTCAGCTTGAGAACATTGGCTAAAGTATAGTCTGCAGCAGAAAATCGACCCCGACGAAAGTATCAGAGGACGGTATCTGAGAATGAAAATATATCCAAAAAGAACATTACAACAAAAAATGTGGTTAAGCCTCCAGGTGATGCTTCATCGGGTTTCGCAGCGCGGCGGAGGTCCACCGTGAGAGAGCATAAAGCACCTTTAGGGCCGCGCCCGCTTGATCATTCACCCTCCAGAAGGTTCGTCATAATAGTTAATGGACGCGTTGAGAGTCTCACCTATTGTTAGGAACTTTAGTGACGCTTCTGCTTCTAATACTAGTCGATCATTCCTTCCCCCCTCGTCCAGCGGATCACATTTCGCAAACGACCCAAAGCCAAGTAATCCCCGATTTAGCTTTGGTCAATCCACAGAAACTTCCAAAGAAGACAACCATGATAGTACCGGATCCTTCGATTTCCTTCCCTCCGTTAATTTCGATGATTTTCATTCTAGCCTTATATCGTACGAGGCTACTTTAAGCGACTTCCCAGCACCTGGGGGCGGTGGTCTGCTTGCGAAAGATAAAGTGATGAAGAGCAATTTAGGAAGGCCCGCTGGAGCAGGAACAAGTAATGGAGAACCAGAGGGCCGTCTTCTACGGAGCCAGTCACTCTCCCGCCGCTCGAGCAATGCAAGACACCCTTCATCCCAGGGTCCTGTCGGGAATGCCACCAGTATGGCACCCCCTACAGCGTCAATCTCGGCTCGAACACGACGTCAAACACAAGCTCCTGCTCCTACAGCTAGTAACACAAGTCGCGCGCCACGGAAATCTGTCGGACCGGGTCTGATCACAGCTGATCTGGAATCACGAACGAGCAGACCTGACACCGGATCTGCTACTACCAGTTTACCACAAGGCTCCCTGACGCGTACCACATCCAATCGACGAGCGACGCTAGCATCCAATCTGAGTGCTGGAGCTGTGGACCTACCAAGATTGTCAACAACTGCTCGTAATGCGAAGGCGAAGTCTTTTCATCAACCTTCAATTAAACAACAGTCCCATTTGACCCCCACTTCCATGACACCGGACCATAACATGTTATCAATGGGAAATGCTAGATCGCCGGGTAAATCTCCTGCTCCACGGAACGCTACTCCATCTTCATCCGCGAGTAGGAGACAATCAGTGATGCATCCCCACGTTAGTGGTCTTGGAGCACGAACAATCAGCCCAACAGATGCGAGGCGATTGAAACGCATGTCCTTAGCTCCCAGTGTCCCAGCTGTTCCCAGAACCCCGCCGACGCCCCAACACGAAACAGCACCGGATAGCAGACCCGCTAGTAGATCGCCAGCGCTGAATCTTAGAAAAACATCGACGCCTTCCTCCGCTCGAGGCACACCGGATGTGAATCGTAAATCCTTAAACTCTGGCCTCTCGTTGTCTTCTGGATCAAGTTTTCAATCTCTTCGTACAAGCAATGGTTCTCTTCAGCCCCGTTTATCCCAAAATCTGTCTAGCTCCAGGTTACCGACCCCAAAACCTCGAAATGTACATAGTTCTATTGGAGGAGAGGTGGACGAGGTTCCCCCAGTTCCCGCCATACCTAAAGCGTATGAGTCCCCGAAAGATACTTCGGACACCCCTTTTTTCTCTACCCGAACCCCTGTGACCCAGCAACAGGATGACAGCGCTTGGAGCACTTCGATGTTCGAGAGTAGTACCATCTCCAAAATGCCGCCAAGTGGGGGTTCCATATCAGTCGGCACGGCGATAACGGATCCGAAAGTCTCGAAAGGAAATGGCCGGCATAGACGTGGATTAACCGTTGGGACAGGATCTGACGCAGAGAAACCCCAAACTTTACAAAGCACTAATAGAAAAACACTTCAGCCCCTCAGACTTCCCCCGTTGAATTTGTTGCCTCTTAGCACTCCTACAGCTGCTCGTATTGCGTCATTTCCAGCGCCTTCTGGCGAAGTTGATGCCCGAAGTTCGACCCCTCCGCCAAAGCGGAGTTACACGAAAACGCCTAGTACACCCATGACTGCTTCGAAAGCGACCTTCTTCTCTAAGAGCCAACATGACGATGTGGACAACTTCACCATGCCACAACTGCGCAGTAGCAGTTCCCATTATCATTTACGAGGCGATAAATCATCATTCCAGTCATCAGGAGCGAATATGCCAATGAGAGTCAATGGCGCGGGTAGCCGTAACGCAACGACTCCGTTTGCTTCTTCATCTTTGCCGAAGAACAGTGGAGACTTCAGTCATTTCAAGTCTAGGCCTAGTGGTGAGTACAAGTTAGGTGACACTGATACTGAGCCACGGAATATCAAGTTGGCCGGACCACGACCTCAAGTAGTTTCCAAGAAAGAGAGCTCCTCTATTCAAGCCTCGGCCTCAACCGAGACTGAAACGCCTTCCTCGGGCACATCTTTACGTCGGAAACTAAGTATTGGCTGGAAACGGAGTTCGTCAAAGGCTTCACATCAACACCCTACTGAAGAGCCCCCACCGCAGCCACCCAAGCATAATGGAATGCCACCTCCAAGATTGCCCGCATCCGCTACGTGGAGTGGACCAATCTCCAGCAGTCCTAGTCCATCTGTTAAATCAAGACCTTCCCTTGACAATAGACATAGAAAACCATCGGTTGTCGCCCTTGCGAGTGATACCGAAGCGGAAAAACATGCGCAAAGAAATAAGGGTAATACGGACAGCCAACTACCCCCGTCATACTCGGAACACGGCTCGGGGCCGGCTAAGTCCAGCTCGTCTATTCTTACGCCAATGCAGAAAATGCTCGGTCCTAAAAGTTCCATGTCCACTCTGAAAGCACGACACCTTGACTACAATTTAGACAAGGATGATCTCGCTGCTGAAGATGAGATGAAAAGACTGTCGGCTAAGCGTAAAGAATTCGAGGCCGCAGCTCGCGAAGTGGATGAACTTCGAAGAAGAGCTCACCCGAGAGAGCGAGTGGCTCCTGCCCAAGCATTGCAGATGGTAGATCTCAATATTTTCGAAAGAGGAGAAATCATAGATTATAAAGATATCTATTTCTGCGGTACGAAACCAGCGAAGAAGATCATCGGTGATCTCAATATGCAATCGAATAACTTTGGATATGACGACGAGCGGGGTGACTACAACATTGTCATTGGCGACCATCTAGCGTACAGATACGAAGTAGTAGATGTACTGGGGAAGGGAAGTTTTGGGCAGGTCGTCAGATGTGTTGATCATAAAACGGGGCGGTTGATGGCTATCAAGATCATCAGAAACAAAAAGCGATTTCACCAGCAGGCGCTAGTTGAAGTCAATATTTTACAGAAGCTCCTTGAATGGGTATGTCATCAGCTGCAATTGTCGAATGGAATATGGATATATGCTAATTAATGCAGGACCCTGAGCACAAGCACAGCATGGTCAAATTTAATCAAAGCTTCTATTTCCGAGGACATCTATGTATCTCTACGGAGCTACTCGGCATCAATCTTTACGAGTTCATTAAGGCTCACGAATTCAAAGGTTTCTCGTTGAGACTAATCCGGCGTTTCACCCGACAGATGCTCTCTTCCTTGGTTCTCTTACAAGGCAAACGGGTCATTCATTGCGATCTTAAGCCGGAGAACATATTGTTGGCTCACCCACTCCATTCCGAAATAAAGGTAATCGATTTCGGCTCCAGTTGTTTTGAAAATGAGAAGGTATATACCTACATCCAGTCCCGATTCTACCGCTCACCTGAGGTCATTCTGGGAATGAGCTATGGCCTGCCAATTGATATGTGGAGTTTGGGATGTATTCTTGCAGAACTTTTGACGGGGTATCCGATTTTTCCAGGAGAAAACGAGCAAGAACAGTTAGCATGTATTATGGAGATATTTGGTCCACCCGAGAAGCATCTCATTGAGAAAGCCAGCCGCAGAAAACTCTTTTTTGACTCGATGGGAAAGCCTCGTGTGACAGTTTCGTCGAAAGGACGTCGTCGAAGACCGAGCTCCAAGACGCTCCAACAGTCGCTAAAATGTGATGATGACGCTTTTCTAGACTTCATCGCAAGATGTCTACGCTGGGATCCGGAGAAACGGATGAAGCCAGATGAAGCCATGCGTCACGATTTCGTAACTGGTAATAAAAAGAGTGCTTCCCGAGCTCGTCTACAGGCTAATGGTACGAGCACCACTGGCCCATCACCTATGAAACGATTCCCGACAATCGCGACTCCGCAACGGATTCGCCCTCTGCCGGAGCCGCCAGCGACAAGCCTTAAGAATGGGACTGCTGTGGCAGCGAGAGATGTTTCGAGCAGCTCGCCGGTGAAGGGCACTGTTCCTCGGAGACATTCCACAGTCAATGGTATTCCTACCACTGTAGGCGTGAAGAGGACCTCTAATGGTGCAACTGTCAGCGGCATGAGTAACTTACCCAGAGTCGCCCAGAGAAGTGCATCTGGAAAGCCGGATCTGGCATCGGCAGCTGCGGCGGCCAGTTTGGTAAGCTCAATGGACTGCGCAGAACCATAAGCTAGGGCACTAACTAGGAAATCCAGAAATCACGGTAGTATATTCCCAGATAACTCTGTTCGGTCCAGCAGGCTTGGACTGCCGCATCTTCACATGCCAGCGATCGATATGATATGCATTTTGCATGGCGCTACTGGACTGGTTTCTTGGGCATTGTTCTCAGCGGGCGTGTGTCCTTTGTTGGAGGCTCGATGCTACTTTCTATACCCTCTTTGTTGCCTTGCCTTGGTGCGGGCTGTCATTTTTAACGTGCATTTGGAGATATGTTTTGATCTCCTCTGGCCAAGTTTGGAGTTATATTCCGTATCCCTATTCGGAGGAGGTCAGGATGGGAATGACTTGATGGAGACCGGTAAGCGCTCGAGCGTCTGCCTATGAAACACGGTTTTGAAGACGATGAGGAGTGGAAAGGAAGGGGCAGCGTTTAAAAAAAGGATGCGAAACTGTCCTTGTACTTCTATTGTACCTATCGGTGATGAGAAGCCTCTTCCGCTGATACCCCTAGATGGAGAGTGGTAGACGGTTATTATATTAATTCTAGGGTCACTCGTATGGGACATAGTAGAGACAGATCAAGTGTTTATCTATAAATGAATTTGAGGACACCAGCGCCTGATCATTCAAACCGCTTTTTTAATAGGTCTCGCGACGCTTCGTACTTCCTGATAAGCACAGCAGAATTATCAATAGCGCGCCGTTCTGGATGCAAAAGTCACCGATCTTGGCGTCGTTTATATTGTTCCTCGTTTAGAACTAGGGCTCAGGGGGTCGGCTAAGCAACGATCCGACCACTTTTAATAATAAGAGTGTGCTCGCGCGGCCAATTTCTGGGAGAGCAGATGACATTACAGCCCAATTCCTATGAAGATATTCCAAAGGTTCTGCAAGTCACCCAGTTTGTCATACTTGTTCAGTGGGATGGTCGGTGGTACAGTACAGGGACGTGCTTGTAAGTACTCTAACTTTGTACCTTGCTACCTTATAGACAACCCCCAGAAGCTTAAGGGGCTCTTCGCATGTGAAAAGTAGAGCAGAGCGATTAAGATACAGTGGAGTGACCATCGACCTTTCATTATGAGTAGCACGAGCACTTGCCGGAAAGGCAGCTCTACGGGAAAGGGCCAAATGGTTGAGCTTGAAAGCGATGTCGGCCATAGTTCGATCTCTAGCAAAAGACAAAGGTCCAGAAAACAAGGATGAAATTAGTGGGATGGCGAGAACCTTTCTTTCAACCTTTTTTTTTTTTTTGGTTTTACCCCTCCATAACCCCCACCAGGGGTCCAGTTAAATGTATAGTGGTTTCCCTACTCGGAATATCGTACCATGTCCTGTCCATCATAGTAGCTACTTTACGCGTGCTAAGGTACGGTAGCTCTTGACACCACGCGAGCCCCGTCGCTCTTTCCTTCACTCAACTTCTCTTCCCTTCTCAATAAACGTATCAGGTTATTATTAATCCCGTTACGAACTCATTCGCTTATCCCGAAATGCTCCGTTCGGTGCGTTTGTGTAATTATGTTGGTACAAAAGAGTATAATTCCATCTCAATTCCTTTCTGATCCGGTTTCAACCGTTCTAAACTTCACCCCGTCTCCACAATACTGAGGTGGACAAGAACTCTCACTACCGTATCTTGCCTCTAGCTCGGATCGAGTCATCATTCGCTTCCACTTTCCAGCAGTCTTGTCACTTGCCCTACTTATTACACTTTCTGACTTCCTTAGTTCTTTCCTTCTTTTCGTCTTTCTACCTTTTTTTCAATTGTACTTGACCTTTTCGGTGTCCGCCGGACGAGCTTTACCGCCATCACGCGACAGTAAACGCTCCGGAATCTATAAGACCATCTCTCTCACAATCAAACATATAAAAGTTTCCAGTTAACTTTCCGTAACACTCACATCCATAATGATTCCCAAGTTACCTCGACTAAGCGATTATGGCGTCTCCCCGGTATTCGGTTTCCTTCCATCCGAGCTTCCTCTCGAGATCCTTCCCGATCTGTACTATAGCCCGTGGGAAGCCGTCATTCGAAACCTTCAGCCGCTGATACTGAGCAAGAGGTTACGCGGCGTCGTTGACAAGCTTCCAATTCTGTCTACTGACCTGCTACAAACTGAGTCGGAATGGCGGAGGGCCTACCAGATCCTGGCATTCATATCACATGCTTACATCTGGGGAGGGAATATACCTGCTGACGTACGTAAACAATTCATCCTGATCCCGTGATCAGCTTGGCTAACCAATTCTGCAGAGAGTCCCTCCTTCAATCTCAGTACCATTCATTGAGACGGCTCAACACTTTGAGCTACCAACTGTGGCTACTTACGCTGCTGTGGCATTGTGGAATTGGAAGCCGGTATTCCCGGATGAGCCTATCGATGACCTTGAGAACCTCGCTACTCTCTCTACTTTCACCGGCTCACTTGACGAATCATGGTTCTATGTCGTCTCCGTAGCAATCGAGGCGAGGGCTGCTCCATCAATAACATTGATGCTGGCAGCAATCGAGGCGGCACGGTGCAACGACTCTTTCACCGTAACGGAATGTCTCCGCTCCTTCGCCGAGCTTCTTGATGATCTAGGTGCTCTTCTCATGCGCATGTACGAGAGCTGCGACCCCCATGTATTCTATCACCGTATCCGTCCATTCCTTGCTGGTAGCAAAAACATGGCAGATGCTGGTCTTCCCAATGGCGTCATATTCGATAATGGATCTGGGCAAGATCAGACTCCTGTGCATTTCAGCGGTGGAAGCAATGCTCAATCCTCCATCATCCAATTCTTCGATCTCGTTCTCGGAGTCGAGCACCGTCCTACAGGAGATGGGCCTCCACATGTTACAGATGACTCTAAAGCTACCGGTCCGCCTGCGCCATCCCACAGCTTCATGAAGGAGATGAGGAAATACATGCCTGGCCCACACCGTCGCTTCCTGGAGCACGTCGCCAGTGTGGCCAACATACGCCCATACGTCAACGCTCGACGTTCAGACCGTGCCCTTTGCACCTCTTACGACGCTTGTCTAGCCATGTTACGTGCTCTTCGTGACAAGCATATCCAGCTCGTGAGCCGCTACATCGTCGTCAAGTCGCGCGAGTCCAGACCACATTCGCGGTCCCTATCTCCCCGTCAAGCGCAACCGAATCTGATCCCTCAACCTATGAATATTGCAAACGCTAGTTCGGACGAGGCGAATAGCCGCAAGCTCCGCGGCACGGGTGGCACCGCGTTGATTCCGTTCTTGAAACAAGCGAGGGACGAGACTGGTGAACCAGCAATCGATGCTTGGGCTAGACGGTTGCTGGGAAACGGTCCAGCAGATGCGGCTGGCAAGGGAGCCAGGATGACGAAAGTAGGCGAGTTGGCCAGCGGAGAAGTTGAGATCGTGGGGTTGGCGGGGACGTGGAGTCTGGATGATAGTGAGGGTGGGATTTGCCACTGGTGAAGCATCACTCAAAGGAAGTTCCAGCGAGATTTTGATGGGAGGTTATTTGAGTATCGGGAAGAGATTTGCGATTGCATTTATGGCGTTTAGCACTTTGCGGGAGGCTGCAAGCTCGCATCTGAAGCTTTCGTGTTTGCGACCTAATATCACGTATGGTCCACGGAGGCGCACTGTCGTTTTGAGTTCTATATCCCAGTTCTCCGTCTCCTTTGCTTGGGTGGATGAGAGATCTGTTATCATCTTAGATAAAAGACTATCTGACTGAAATATCAAAGTCATATGGATGTTAGATCAAGACTATTGAATCGGGAGTGGTATACCCGACTCTTTCCCTCCTCTTGAATGGAAGACGGAAAACAACAACGCAAATCATTCCCCAAGCAAGACACATTTAGATCCGTCCCTTGCGTAAGCGAATACCTCGGTTATTGGCGGCTGAAATGTACACCTTCTCTAAACCTTTTGGGCTGGCGCTTTCCCCAGTCAGGGGTTGGTCTCGGTTTACCGTACCTTGTGGCTTTCCATTATCCTTTACGTCTGAGGCGTCTGAAAAGTCCGGGTGTGGCTAGCCGGTTTTACTGTGAGCAAGGGGGTTATGATGGTTAGGTGGAGGAATTGAGCGCTTTGTTTCACACAAATGGTATTGGAAGGGAGTGCTGATATATGTATATATTTATATGTGAATATGAGTGGATAGGTAGGTAAACGTAGCGCACGAAAGGTGTATCGATCCACTGCCATGACCGGTTCTTCCATCATATCATTGAGGACCTTTCCGTCTGACTATCTAGAGGAAGAGGAATATCTCTAAGTTAGGCTGTCATATCCAATCCAAAGGATAAGCAATAGCCTTCGATTGATATATACAGCCTTGATGCCATATCCATGGGGGAAACCCTCAATCATTCCAATTTGCTCCTACCCACCCCCTAGAACCTAAACTTCGGCATCACAAACACAATCGCAAATGCTACAACCCACAGCCCCGCAATCCACGCATACATCAGCATACGTCCCCACCACCCTCTCCCCTCCGTCATCCGTCTCAGCATGCCCATCCGCTTACTCGCCAACTCCATGCTATTCGCGCTGTTATCCAGGCCCTCTCCCGCCCGGTCCACGATCTCCCTGTCCAACTCCAACGACTGACCGAAATGCAGCGACTGGTTCTTGAGCGCCTGTGCCATCGAGAGGAGGGAGTCGGTCAGCACTTCCTGCTCCGACCGATTATGCGAGAGCAACGTCTCCCTGTTCGACAGCGAAGACGAATTCAGGGCGGAAGACGCGCCGGTGTCGGGTTGAGAGGGCTGCTGCCGTCTCGCCCTCAGCGTCGAGCTCAGGTTCTCCGCCGCGCTCTGGAGCGCCGGATCTTGCTCTCTGTCTAGCCCGCCATGCACGCCCCGTTGAGCGGGGGCGTACGAGGGGTGAGTCTCCTCATCGTCGCTGTTGTCGGATGTGTCGCTCCCCGAAGAGGAGGAGGCGGTCTGGTTGGTATCGAGCTGCTCGAGCTCGTAGAGACGGGCGTTTAGACGTTTGATGAGGTTGCGCTTGGCTTGGAGGTCGGACTGAACGGATTGCTTGAGGGAGTGGGTTTTTATCGTTGAGGAGTCGTGTTCGAGGCGGAGGAGGAGCGTGCGTGCGTGCGCGATGTTCTGAAGATTATTAGGATTGAGGAAGGGCTCTTGGTCTGGGAGAAACAAGGAGGGGGAAGGGGACTAGCGCTGAGGACGGGGGCTCTGATGTACCTACAGCTCCGACTTTGGTGCGCTCGTAGCTCGATCGTCGTAGGTTGCTATCGCCATCTGGTGAGAGGAGGGTGTGTTCGAGGCGGGAGAGGAGGCGATTGAGATTTACCGAGGAGGGCCCGGGAAGAGAAGCTTGACGAGGTGCTACTTGGGACATTGTGGTAGAAATTGATTTCTTGGTGGGTAGGTAGTTGGATAGGTATGAGTTCATTGCACCGTGTTGTCTTGAATCTGTCTAATTTGGCCTGTTTGTATATGTTTGATGCGTATGCAATAGATCAAGTGGCTCTATACCCGAAGAGGTAGTAAGTAGCAAACGCAACTATAAGTATCACTCATGACTACAACACTACTACAGATAGAACAGATGAGTGGAAATTCAGCTGTAGCGTAGAATCATTGAATCTGCAATGACTATAAAATCTGTGACTTTATAGCTCATGAAATGGTGTTTATTTTGAAGATGCATTTACTTACAAACTTGTGAAGGATCCGTGCGTCAACGTGGCCCCTGCGTGTTAAAAGAGAAATGGAACTAAACTTCCCCTCCAAGAAATCACATCGCATATCGATCGTCTAGATTTTTGATCGAATTCTCGGATAATTGTATGAATTATTTGTTTTCGAACTGTCAGGCAATTAACCAAAAAAAATCCATGCGTTTCAAGAATAAGAATGCAACCCAATACCTCCGCCGGGAAATGCCAAGCTTTCAGACATTGGTCGTGCCTGTAGTCCGTGCGTTAGGCATGGTAACCTGAACGCGACGAATTTGAAAGTTCTAAAAAATCATATCGCACATGAATCTTCACCATTTTTCAGCGAGATCATAGATAATTGTATTGATTCCTTCTTTTACTTAAAGTTAAGCAAATAACTAAAAAAAAAATCATGCCTCTTAAGAACGACCGTTAATACCTACCTGAGCTGCCTTACATCTGGGGCAGAAATCAGTCACGTGGAATTGCGACGCACCTCAAGTACGCCTGCTTCGTCATCAAAATTTTAATATTTTCAAGCTCACTAAACCCATGTTGTCTACTTGAATCGTGGGTTGTGAAGATCTCCGAAAACTCTTCAGTATTATCGCATTCTCAGACTCCATTTTCCACGGTCGTGAAATCAAGAAATCAGGAAATCCTGAAACTAGTGGTCCATTTTGTCCCGCATGTCCCGTGACCCTTGTTCTGGTTGACGTGAAGTTTTTGGTACTCTGTCACGTGGGTGAACCTTATAACCGAGAGCTATTCACGATACTTTCATCTAACTCAACACCCGTTCCTGAATGATGGTCGCAGTTTTGCTGATCCCTAGATCCTTTTGCAACACCTATAGCTATATATGGTAATTGATATGAGGTAGGCGTTACATCGGTTAGATCGGATGTTCGACAATTTCCAGCTTTGGACCTTGATGATTTCAGATGTCCTAGCCGTCGAGGCTCGCTAGGTACGTCATCGACAAACAACGTCGCGGTGTTGGATCCTCTGAGATGCTCACCCACATACTCTGCACCCGACACTCCACGATCTGGGGAAATGGCGGGAACACCCCTCTGATCGCCAGGAGATCATGCTGGCCCTGAAAGCTGACCACTTCTCTTTGTTGCACCTCTTCCAGTAGTCTCCCCAGGCATACTGTAGCGCGGTTTTCTTATTAAGAAGTCTGTAAAATGTTATGTGCTCGGTGCTCTACTTGTTGCGCACTATCATGCTACATCTCGAACCCTTTTGCTTACCATTCACTGCACTCAATTTCAATCGAGCGGTCTGCGGTCCGTTCAATTGGAAATATCCACCAGTCGTATTAAGGGGATATCCAATTCATTATACGATTACACTCAAAGTGATCTCGCTCCCGGCCTTGCAGACACAGGTAATAATACCAAGAGCATCCACACTGTTCAAGCTGGAAAGTGCCGGTCTTGAACTTTAATTCTTAGTGTTGAATTTGTACCTTTTCTAAGAGTACAAGCGCATCGGTTACATCCTCTGTGTGTTGACCGTTTCAGATCATTTCCTTGATAGTTAATGTTCGAGAACGATTGTACCCTTCTCATCTCATGCAGTGTCGACTCGAAATACCTGGTTCCAAGCCGAGTGCATCGTTCTGGAAGACTGGAATCAATGTGGAAGTTGCACAGCTAGAGCCAACGATGTCATACTGTACTACCAAAGCAGCAGAGCGTCTCTCGAAGAAGGGTCCACCTAGGTCGTCGAGAAAGTTGCACACTGCCGTGGTATTCCAATCAAAATGATTAATCCCTGGATTTGTCCGTAGAGCGAACTATCGCGCGGTCGAACGCAGCGTTTTCTCGAGTATTGTGAGAACTGCTTACTTCGCGCCGTCTATGGTATGCGAAGCAATATACAGTCGGAGTGTCGTCCAGAAATGCCGAAAATTGAGCTGGATATGGATAATATAAGCTTAAATAACTTATATCCCGTCCACCAGTTCTGTATTATAATCAATTTCGCGCTCGCTTGATCGATGCGCGACATCTTAAAGATCTCGGAGTCTATCCGAACCACGCGTTGTATACACTCTCTGCATCCAAATGCATACTCACATCTAGGAACACGATACTGACCCTTCATTTAGACGGCGAAGTCTGGGATGAAGCGGTATTTGCGGGGAGGTCGTCATACTCCGTACAGGCGTACACCAATGCTTTGCTGGACACTGCTTGCTAATACTAGTTGATGGCCTTACGCCTCGGGCCCCACAGCATTCCCTTCCGACGAAATAGTACGTACGGATAGCATTGTGCCAAGTTAAGGAGTGGTTGTGAAGTATGGTATCATCTTCGAGAATGGAGGTCGATCCCAGTGCTTCAAACCTCAGCCTCCCGAGTCCACTCGTGCTAGTGGAATTGGAGGGAAGGTCAAAGTTGAATACACTCAATGGATACCACGTCATTCCCTGCCAAAAGTCTTCCGGTCCACTGGAGTAATCCACTCGCTCCGGTTCTGCACGATTGGGGAAGCGTCACACCAATTATTGCTGCGATGTGCTTTCTGATTGCCTATCCTTCTTTCTTATACGACTTGTTACCCGACCAGACGTCCGTGCGCGCTGAGTCCTCCGGTCTGCGTCTTTTAAAGACGATGCTGTCTCCCGCCCGCGCAACCAATCCTCTCATGAAGAGTGTGTGTGTGCAAAGATTTCAACTATTTCCAAGCTTATCGTTGTTGACCACCTCTGCATGACCAACCCGCCAACGCATACTTCCATTCTTCTTACAGGGGTCATGTAGTGCCCCGCTCCCATCCTATTTTACTTCAGCGCATCCCCCGCCGCCCGACCTTTCCTCCCTTCTTTTCTCAAAATCACAAACATCGACTCATAACAACATTCTCAAATTTCGACCAATCTTTCCCCCCCAAATTCCAAGAGTCAAAGGTCGGCACTCTACGTGCGGACTTGGATTATCGGTAAAGAGCGCCAATTGCTTGCTCAGGATGAAAAATCGCAGCCGCGACAGAGGAGCCCATACCAGGTACTACCTACCCACTGGTCGTTTTGCGCGTTTTTGCTTTTTATTTCCTTACTCTCTACAATCTTATATTTATGTATTTCCGAATCTTATCGTCTCTCTGTTTTCATTTGTTTTTTCAAAGCCATACAGGTTCCGCTCAGGAGGCATTGATTCATTTCTGGACCACGTTCTGGCCATTGATCCTGGAGTATTGGCCCTGTATACGGTTCCAAATCTATAGGATGATCTTCATACCCTCCACTGGATATTCCGGGGTTTCGCGGACTATTTTTGACAGGTAAGCTCCCCCGAAACAACTGTAAGCTAAATCATCCCACGCGGCCCAGGTTTTACCTGAGGTGCTGCACGGGTTATCACATTATGGCATCCACTCTTCCGGAAGTAGACAACACGCAAGAGCGTTAAGAAATGGGTCTCGAACCATTCTGATTATGAGACCGTTTTTGGTCGCAGAGAATGAATCGCCCGGTCCATTTGGGCTGCGATACTCTCCAGCTCAATTTCACCGGTCACATTCGCGGGTATGATCACAATTTTCCATGGATTTCTCAAACAAGCACTCTGGACAGATTACCATTGGGATTTACTGTGTGGACAACCCTTTTCCCGCTGGATATGGATACGGATTCCCGGACCACTTTTCCTTGGAAATTCGTTCTTATTTTAGTCCATTGGACACTGATTCCTAGTTTTGAACGAGCTTCCATGGTCTAGTCTGAAGGAGTCACCTCAAGGTCGTACTCTCCGATTTGCTTGGTCTTCTCTGAGTTTCCTTGAACTGATATTGTGGACTCCGTTTGGTGCTCCGTTCCATCGGCTCATCCCGTCTGTTTATTAGATACCGGGTGGATCATTTGGTCAGGCTACCAGGCCTTACTAGTACGTACTCCACGTATTGATGTAACTTGATAATGCTATATGGGCGTCGACTAATTGTTAATGTCCTGGTAAAGCAATCCAGTCGTTTGTGCTTGAAGGTATACACTGCGTTTCATACGTTGGATCGCAGTCAACACAACAATCTTTTCGCTCCTTGTTCGCGGCCAAATGGTTTGCCTTTGGAAACTTATTGGACTCTAAGGCATATCCGGAATTGGATTTCGTATTCTCGTGGATTCTATTCTTGTTTTTACCCAACTGGAGGCATCTAACTTCATCAGGAATACCATAGTTCCGAGCACTACCTTGACCTGTACGTGCCACCCAGTACACACACATAATAACATATACTGATTCATTCTGAGTAGAGGAAGATATCCGGGACCGGCTTCCTGAGCTGCGATACTAATAATGGCATTCTCTTCACTTTCCTTACAGTTGATAACTCTTCAACATTTCTCATTATGTTTTCTTTTGCATTTATTCACGTACTGACCCAGTCTCGTTTTCAAGCGAGTTCTCTCCAGACCCAGCTGGCACTATTTCTTTTTCAAAACCTCAACTGGACATCGATCTGTGGACCCAGAGTGTTTCCGGACTCCAGTTTCCCCCTAGTGAACTCTTTTCTCTTTTCCCGGAGGATCTTCCAGATATGCCAGGAAATCAGTTCCTTGACCCATCCATGTTCAAGGAGGACGAAGAATCTTTAACTTCATTGGACGACAGCACATACATGAGTCAGCCTGATACCAACCGTAGGGCTGCTGGTGCTCAGGCCAATATCCCCTACCAGTTCACCCAGGAACCTAGGCCAAACATGACGGACAATTTCCAGGCACAATCTACTTATTCTCCAAGCTTAAGTGCGGAGAGCCAGGGAAAGTACCCACAACAGGCTCACTTGACCGCAATGTTACCTTCAGCTGCCCAGGAATATGACCTAGATCCGGCATTCAAGGTCTCCAATACCACTAACTTCAATCAGGAGCAGTATACCAGACAAACTTTTTCACACACCCGATTCTATCCAGAATCGAATGAATTGGGACTGGATGAAACCCTATGGTCAGCTTCTGACTTGCAAAAATACAGTAGTCCGTTCGCTGTCGGTTCAACCGGCGCTACTGCTTTCATGTCACAACCACAAGATTTCTCGGCGCGACACGGAGATAATCCAACGTTCTTTCAACCATATCCACAATACCATAGCGATGATACTTCAAGGCAAGTATCCTTTAGTCAGTTTCCTAATGAACAGAAAAGGCCAAGACTTCCCCTGACTACCAACTTATCGTCTGTGTCCTTACCCTCACCCCTTCGTCGATCCAGCTCCGCGACAGTTAGCAAGTCCGAGACGCATCCTCAGTTTTCTCGCAAATCATCCCAAGCAAGTATTGCACTTGCTACTCCAACCATCGACAGTGTGATGTTGTCACCTGCTTCGTCCACTATGGGTAGCCAGCGACAAGGTGGTCGTCTTAATCGGGATAACCATGCACAATCGCAAGCATTTTTTGACGTTGTCGAGTAAGTCGCATTTACCTTCAGATTTTACCTTCTGAAAATAATATACATGCTAACTGTCATTTCAGAGGGGAAACTACTACGCAATCCCCTTTACAAACTATCCGTGTGGAATCTGACGATATAGAGGATGACAATTACGAGACACCGAGGGGCAATATCGTCAGTCCCTCTAGCGAGGAGGTTGAAATTCGCCTCGCTCGCCAACATCCTCTCTATCAAGCCTCAACGAAGGCTGATGAGCTTTACCATTGCCCATATGAAGGCCAGGCTGGATGCGGTCATAAGCCAACAAAACTGAAATGCAATTACGAGTAAGCGTTCTATTGCACCTTCCCCGGGGTAGTTTCTAACATTGCCTAGCAAATATGTTGATTCTCACTTAAAACCTTTTCGTTGTAAGGTCACGGATTGTGTTGACGTTCAGTTCTCGTCCACTGCTTGTCTATTGCGCCATGAACGCGAGGCACATGGCATGCATGGCCATGGCTCTAAACCACATCTTTGTCTATATGCGGACTGCGACCGAGCTATTCAAGGAAATGGGTTCCCCCGTCGGTACAATCTCTTCGATCATATGAAGCGAGTGCACGACTACAACGGTCCTACGACGCCAAGCGATGATGTATCCCCAGCATTGCCCATTAGTGTGGCACCAAAGCGTCCTACAGGCAGGAAGAGAAAGTCCGTCGCTACTGAAGAAAGTGTGGAGCAACGCCCACGTAAAGTGTCTGTTCGTCAGACATCAATAATGCGACCTCCTCAGGCTCCTCCACCTTCTCAAGCACAGGAGCGTCGTCGACTTTATGAAGAATGGAACCAGAGGCGAGACAGCCTACAGCAACACTTATCCAGCCTTCAAGGTCCCAAGGACATGTCAAATTTCGATCTCGCCAGTGAACTTGCGGCCCTCCAAGGTGTTGCTGAGAAGCTTGCCGGCATGGGTTGAACAGAATATTACATTTTTAGTTGGTATGTCTTATGATTAGACTTTCACGCCTCAGTCCTTTTCCTTACTAATCCTCCATAAGGACATTGAATACTTAGACTAGATGCCTTGGAACAACCTGGACACTGGATCCAAACTGTGTTCACGTGGACTATCACTTGTCAGGCCAGATCTTGTCGTCTGACCCATCCAATTAGAGGGAACCATCCCAACTCCGGAGTGGACGTAGACCGCAACCGGAGATGGATATACACTAGGAAAAAAAACCCAAAAAAAACCCTTCAGGACCCTTCAAACCATGGATACCTGATAATAAGGGCCGTTCCTCCCTCGCTCCTGTCCAATTCGAGGGGTAGATCTTATAGTTCGTTGTGGAGCGATGCTTAGATATTATAGATTGGTACCAATAGGTGTATATTTATCTTTCAACATACGCTGGTTGTGTTTGAGAGTATAAGTCGGCCATGTATGGATACCGCCTCCTTAGGCAACAAGTGGATATTTGGATCTCGTAATTGTCTGTTGGATTCTGCTATCGCGCGTTTTGCACATTTCCTTTTCTAGATCATTGGATAATAGACTATCGTACACATAGAGCCTGGTCACGTCAGGTCCGACAAGTGCCGACACGATGCGCTTACAACCACGTCACCCTCAGCTCACCTCGTATCTAACGTATGTCTTTTTGTAGCGAGAGCTTCATATATCTCCCTCCCGTAAGCTAGAGGGGAAGAGTATAGTCTATAATTCAGCGATACTCTAAGATGGGCTTTTTATTTGAGACAATGTAGCTAGATCGTATATACTTGTACTGTGCCTACAATACTATGGCTTATTGCCTCAATATGAGAAAGTTATTATCAAGATCGTGACGCGGACTCCCACTTAACGAGCTCTCTGGTCTCTATGAAAGCATCTAAGGACGAATAATGTTCGCAAACCGCAGCCAACCAATGCGATTCCCGTTTTATGGGCTAAATGGAGTGTGCGATGGGGTCTTCCAATCCAATTCTCTTACACTCGATAGTTGTAAGATAAAAGCCCACATAACCTGCTATGACGTAAACCTATCTTCTTACCTGGTGACCCATTCACATAAGCAACTGCTGCAAAGACCGCCAAAGGTATATGAACACATGGCAACAATGATGCAATCCAATTGGTACTGTAACAGACCGGTGAAGTATGGAGTATGACCGTGTTCTATCATTCGTAGTTTGTCCTGCTGCTACGTAAATGCCCTTCCTGCCACTCGAACAGCACCCTGACATGCAACGTACCCCAGCCTCAATTAGCCCCTTCCCATTGCGCCAGTCATCAGACGGGGTACCCACGGACCGCGGCAATACCTTATCGGGCTTCAGAAATTACTGGTAATGAATGAAACCTACGGTTTCCAAGGTTTAAATGCTCCGCTGGCGCAATGGTAGCGCGCCAGACTTCTAATCTGGAGGCTGCGAGTTCGAGTCTCGCGCGGAGTGCATCGCAGTGATTTCACTTTTGCGGATTACTTTTTGTTATATCTTTGCATGCATGGTTTGAAGTGTCATGTTCTCTTTGAGGATACCTTACGGGTGGGTGCAGGCGTGAGAACTTGACGATCGGTTGGGTGGAAAGTTGCCCTTATTTTGCGATCTCGGATGGTTGATGAACTTCCAGGACTATTTTTACTGCTTTGCCATATCACTTCAAGCATACTTAATGAACATGCTTACGGATGGAAGTGCGACTTTACGTACACCATAGCATCTTTAATACTGTTACTGTCTACAAAAGTCCAAGTGGACAACTTCAAGCTCCATCATATACCACACTGTTCCAACTCCATACAGGCATAAATTTCTTCTCTACACAACTAGGAAACGCACCCTACCTCGAACGAACAGCGACGACCTAGAAGCAGTAGATTACATCCAGTACATGGTTTCCTGCAAGTCCATGCGCTCTTACCTACGATTAGGATGATTCGCAAACTCGTTCCAATCCCGCCTCATCTCCATCGCGACCTGATCCTCAGGAACGTCTTTGACAGACCTCGGATTCGGACGAGCGGTCATGTCGTTTTTGGGAGGCGCGAACCACTTTCGCAAGTACTGACGTCCGCGCTCGCAGAGGCGATCAGCGTAGTACGCAGGGGGTGCGTAGGATACAGCAAGCGTTGCTCGGACGTAGGTGTGGCAGAGCTTGTGACTCTAGGATACATTAGCCCTGTACGGGGACGGAAGTATCATGTCAGTAAAGGGAATAACCAGTATGGGCTTACAAAGTCCTGCAAGTCGGCTGCGGATCCCCGAATCTCGTTCTGGAGCACAAAATAATGAGTTGGTCTCGTCGTGGACCTCGTCTCACCGTCGGACCCAGCTCTAAGGCCATAGTGGCTTTGGAGGTAAAAATCTAAGTAATAGGGTGATGTGACGCTGATTTCACGAGCGTTCCTGGTGGACAGTTTCTCTGCTTTCCCCACGCAGGTTGATGTCTGCTGTTTGCGATGATAGGCTTTTTCTGATTGTCGTTCACGATGGGATAGAAGCGGACATGGTGCCGCTTCGTTGCCACTATTGCAGCGATCTCGACTCTGGGGCATTTGGCCTGCGTGTGATGCTTTTTCCATACTCTTTCGGCTGCTGGTCGGATCTTCGATACCTCGACTTCTCGGACTGCAGTGTATTGGCTCTCACTGACTCCATCCCTATAGTAGATGACGCTTTTGGGCCATTTATTGTTGAGTAAGCAGAACTGCTCAATCCGCTTAGGAACAAGGCTCTCGAAATTTAAGATCATCTATGGTATGTCAGTTCTGTTGGTGCCGCATATAGCTATGTTTTAGCTTACCTCCTGTCTCGATTCCTGTTGAAGACTTAAAGATCCTAAAAATCTGCCACCGTAACGATCAACATTACCAACCATCGCCGTAACTGATAGGGTACCTTTCACACTTGCAGGACCCGGATGAGTAACGTCTGCTCCAATGACGAGGATGTTCTCGAAGGTCAGATTCTCAACTGCATGATTGATCCCTCCACTCTTCAAATTGATTTTCAACGCAATATCGCCCATGAACGCCTGGAATTTATTCATATCAAATGCTTTTTTGATGGTCTGTTCCGTGATACAGAGAGAATGCAAACCATATTTGCGATCCGCAATACGTTTAAACAACGCATGCTCAGCAATCTTCTTCCGATTCATAATCAAAATAACAAGGTTCGCCTTGTTCATTAGGGCTGTCTCAAATCCGCGATCGAGTTCATTTTCGTTTATTATTTAGAGAGGAGTTTCAGTAACATTTTGCGCCACAGGGATACCGTACAGTTTCAAAGGGTCGTACAGGTATTGATGCCAGTTCCTGTTACGAAGTTGCGGACCGTATAGCACGTGTATCCTGATCTCTTTGTTCCCACTTGTAACATACAGGCGTAAATCGAGGAGATTCCACTGTGCGTTTCGCCCAACCGAGATTATAGAATCTGGACGAGCTTTGGATGGTTTCGACGGTTCGCACCATCTATTACGGTATCGTACCTATGGCGCGTTTACCTTCCTATTAGGTACAGTCATGAAACGCGGGCAAATCCTGAGAGCATCCCGAGCCTTATAAAATTGTTAGATAATATCACCTTCGGTGTCATAGCTACTTACGAAGACAATATCCGTTCCATTCCGAATATCAGGCAGCGGCAAGCCTAGTGCAGGCAACCCTTCGAAGACAATGCATGATCGATTCTGGTCTGGACTGCGACAAGCAAGGGTGATCATACTATCGGTGAGATCAGCAGGCAACAATTGCTTCAACTGCTGATATGGGAGGATCTGTAGGTATTCAGCTGGGAACCATACGGTCCTGCCCGATTCACCGATGTCAACGCAGGTACGTTTTTGACCGTAATAGATTTGTCGTGTCCTGCCTCGTATGCAGTTTTCTTTACATCCTAATATCATACTTACTCGACTTGAAGAATCTCTCCACCATGAAAGTCTCCTTTGTTTTATTGTCCGTAAAACATTCATCCTGTGGCGGTCTCCTGGAAAACCCTTTTATGGTCTTTACTCTTCTATGGTCTTTACTCTTCTATGGTCTTTACTCTTCTATGGTCT
>MU006097.1:1062200-1176671 GCA_010093705.1 Patellaria atrata CBS 101060
TATGGTCTTTACTCTTCTATGGTCTTTACTCTTCTATGGTCTTTACTCTTCTATGGTCTAAGTTTAGCATTTCGTCTAGAGCACCTTTCTCATTCTTTCTCTCTATGGTGATATAGACTCGCAATCCGATCAGGGCTTTCTGTCTACGATCCGGATTGGGGTAATTGTTATAGAAATCGCTAACAAGGAAAGTATTATAGAATGCACTCATACAAGTGTTGACATTGAGAAGAATCTCACCCATACCCGGCTTGAGGGTGGTGAAGTACCCCCGAAGCGCGCAGAGTGTCTTATTACTCTTTGAAAGTACCGTATTGCTTCGCTTAAGAAAAACTTTGTTCGCTCCTGATATTATGGATTCCATTGGACCTTGAGCACTTTCTAATCCACTGGAGATGGGAATATTGACGGCACGAATTACGTTTGCTGAACCGTATCCGGTGCTGAAAAGGCTTGGGTCACTGTTTGTGAAGTCAAGAAACGTTTGAAGATCAATTTCCTTGTTGAATTTAACCTCTAGGGTGTAGACAGTGGGATCTTGAGCCACATTCCTCCTTGGGGTTTCAACATCCAGTCGATCAATTATACATCCTTCAACGAGCGGGCCATCCCCTAAAGGTTTCTTTGAAATAATAGTGCACTCATAGTCGGTAGCCCAATGATCTCCAAATGTCCTGAGTATTCCACTATTTCCGGTTAATGCTTCCATCAGCATTCGCTTCGTTCCTCGAGTCATCTTATTCTTCTTCTGTTGCTCAGACTCAACTTTTTGTTCCCTATTCATACCAGTCACAGTGTACTCGTAGAGTTTATCAATGCCGTTAAACTTAACAACGAAGTGATTAGTGTACACATTTTGACCTGATGCACAGTTGGTAAACCCTGGTCGGATGAAGTGGTAGCTCCCCTCGTATTCGGTCCCTTTGATCACCTTATCTTTGATATGTCTGATGGCGTCGAGCTGATCTTGACTCGGTCTCTGGGAAACAAGATTGTGTCCATTGTTTGGAAATGCTGGAATAATAGACTGATTGTTCTGTGCCATAACTGTAACTAGGGGTTCGGCTTTTGCGCGTACCCGTCTATTAGGTGCCCGGGCAGAGGCTACAGATGGATTAGGGGTCGGCTCTAATGGAAGCGCAAGGGATCCCGTCCCGACATTGAATCTCCGAACAGAACCAGTCGGAGATACGGGTGTTGGAATTTGAGTGGAAGTTCCTGTGGTCGCTATACGAGTTGGATTGTGTAACTGCGTCTGATTCAAGCTCAATTCAATATGAACCTGTGGCATGGGTGCATCTGCTGATTGGAGGGCACTGGCTGAAGCTTCCCTGTCGGCACTGCCCCTGAATGTTGCTCGCGGGATGGGTTTTCCAGGCGCCCATTCCTTTTCTGCTTTCCATTTTTTGCCTCTACTGGTATTTTCGGGCCAAAGGTCGTCCAAGTCCCTGTCAAACCGGCAATCATCATTCTCGTGGGAGTTCTCAGCTCCACAGCGCTCACACAATTTAGGACCTGGGTAAGGATTGGTTCGTTGCCGATTGGACATGTTGGACACGTTCTTGGTTGATTTCTAACTCTGTATGTAGTAGAGTATGTGAAAGAGAACCTCTGAGGTAGGAAAACAAGTACATAGGACTTTATTTTTGAGAAACCCGCTCAACTGTTATCGACACGCACGATAATAATTTATACAAACGACTAGAGAAACAACTAGTGGCGTAGAGAACATGTGTTCCTCGTTGTGGTTAAAACACGATGCGGGCAAACATACCTCTTGGTCTATCATTTTTGACTAGTTGAAGAAGTAAACTAGGATCTGGGAAAAAAATAACTACTTAGATGTATTATGAAACAATGACATTAAGAAACAGGCTACACTTTGTATTAGTTTTGAGTCCGTTGAAATTGGTTTGCGTGTTTCAGCATCCAGAAGATCGATCCCGGGAAGCGTTGTTTCAACTGCTAGAGACCAACATGATAATATGGCAATGCCATGAAGAGAACAGATGAAAGGATTGTCAAGCAAAGTTGGATAAAAAGAAAGAATGGGGAGCTGATTGCTGAGCGGCGTGACTAACCGCGTGATAACAACTGAGGAGTCGACAGGAAATTCAAGAACAGCAACCCACAGCATAAACCACCTTGAGAAGCAGGAAAAAGATATTCGGGTAAAATAGACCAACGAGATACCGTTGGGTGATGAATATTTGATGAAAACATCAGACACTGCTGATTAGGTACTCACAAGACAGTGTCTATAAGCACCAAAGCTACCCGTCCAGCTCATCTCGATCCTTGGGTGAAATCAAGAACGCATTTCATAGAATATGTCAGTAGTGGGTTCAATGAGTGATATCTCCCATATGTTCGAAAAAAGTGTCATAAGATTTGGCCAACATCTTAATGCCTGCCAAGAACCCATTTGCGCTATACTCTTTGCGGTAATAGTTACACAAAAGATATGGCTTCTGGATTAGATCGAGTGCAAGGACAGTCGAAAGTTTCTTTGTCTCTATTTTTCTTAACGTAGGAAGGTAGCTCTTGAAAAAGGAAGCGCACAAAAAGATATCAAAACTCGTTTTCGTGGTTCTAAACATGTCAGTCTTAAGTCTTTCTTCTAGGAACATTTCTTATGGACAAATTCTGTAAGTTGCGCAAATACACACATACTATAGCATTACTCATCAGTTTATAGAACAATCACTCAAACAGATTACGCCTTCGCGCTTGTCGCCAACTCTTTCAAAATCGGATCCTTCAAGGTCTCCGGTTTGGTAGCACTCCAGTATCTGGACTTCACTTTCCCGTCTCGACCAATTAAGAACTTTTCAAAATTCCACTTGACTCTTTGGAGACCAAGTAAACCCGGCTTCTCCTTTTTCAACCATGTCCATACCTCGTCCTCAGCGTCCTCCCCCTTGGTAGTGCTCCCTTTCGGCTTTCCATTGACATTGACTTTCCCTAACACAGGGAAGCTGACTCCGTAATTGAGCTGGCAGAAGGACTGAATTTCATCGTTGGAACCAGGATCTTGCTCACCAAACTGGTTACACGGGAAACCAATTATCTCGAAGTCATTGGGGTGTGCGGCTTTGATCTCCTTATACAGTTTTTCAAGCCCCTCGAACTGAGGTGTGAACCCACACTTAGAGGCGGTATTGACGATGAGGACGACTTTGCCCTTTAGCTTGCTGAAGTTAAAAGGTTTGCCGGCTTCTACATTACAAGTGAAAGGTCAGATCTTATAGATCTTTCTGGAGCGCGTATCACTAACTATCTAAGGGCTGGAAGTCGTAAATGCTTTTGACAGACGACATGCTGCGAACTTCAGACGGCGCTGCAGCTAACGGATTGCTCCAAATGTTAAGAAATGGTCTAGTCTTCCTAACTCCTGTATAGGTGGGAGGCTGATTAGGTAGTTTGATGGCAGTTTGAACTAGGGAACGAGAAACTTGCATTTACAGTACGCGTGGCCAGAGAGGTCAAGAAGAGTATAGATATATGTATCCTGCCTGGTTCTCCTGGATCGTTGCAACCATATGAAGGATTCTCTCGGAAAACCTGTGTGCCGGTGACGCCGCCTCCCATGGTGTCATAGAAGCAAGAAGTTCATTCGTTTAGAGCCACTCCGAAAGAGATGGGAGGGAATGACGCAACTACCGAGGTGTGGCTATTAGTTTTACAACATGGCGTTCAATTTATGAGGAAGAAGGCCTTGGCTCCTTCCTTTTCCTCCATCAATTAACATCCAGTTAGGGGTAGCCGACAGATGCAAATAGGGGTCGAGGTTAGCTACCTCCCAGAAAGAATTGCTGGAGGATACAGAGGTTGTCGTATTCTACTGTAAGCATTGAAATAGCAGAAATGCTCAAGCTTGGTGGAAGACCCTCAGAAACGGTTGTGCGATGACCCTAGCAGGTTTTGGCCCCTAGTACCCGCTTGTCCTAAGCAAATTTGGCCAACGGTTAGATCTTCCGAGCTATTACTTCTACTCTACCGACCCTTTCCAGAAATCCCTCATATCTTGACCGCGAAATCTCTAAGTACTTCTACAGGCATGCTTCATTAGGCGTGTCAACATGCTACATTACGCGAGAATGGCCGAAAAGTAACCACAAAAAAGCAACATACTAGGGATGTTGGAATAGCAGGACACGATTGGGAGTACTCCTCAGCCTAGTGTGATAAGCGGGCGCCTATGAGCAGAAGGTATTGCTGTGCCGTATAGGAAGCAGGAAGGTATATTTACCTCCTCTTAGACGGATTTTAAATGACATTCAGTATACTAACATTATGGGTTCAGACACGCTTCAAACCCAATTTTCCTGCAATGTTTGCGAAGACCTTGCCAGCGGCCAATGGAGATACTGGAGCGATTACCAGAGCGTCTCCCAGCTGCATGTTGGAATAGAAAATGGATGTGAGATCTGTAGGATCCTGAAGGAGGGGATTAAGGCTAGCGGTCAGGAGACGGATGTCATGTGGAGCCTTGTCGATACTGGCGCCGGCGAACCGTTACATATGAGACTGCGCTCTAAGTCTGGGACAAACTGGAAGGGGAACCTAGAATTTTATACTCGTTCCAGTAAGTATAAATCACTTCATTCTATCTGAATCGCTAGTCATGGGACGAGCCGGTAGTATGAAGTAGAGTAGTAGAGTAGCCGAATTTCCATGTTTTTTCAATTTATGATATCTGGATTTAGTTTCATTGATGATTCTCTGATGGTATGAAAATTAGAGCATCCATCTCGTTGGCCTGCTTTTGGAGTGGGCAGAGAAGTCTCGATAGATCCCCTATCCGAAGGGTGCGTGAACCTTGTCTCGGACTGGATCAACGATTGCACTAGGGAGCATATCGACTGCTCGGGCCCTCATCCTACTGTATTACCAACTAGAGTGATTGACGTCGGATCTGAATTTGAAGAACCTAAGTTACGCATTAGCAATTCATCTGAATCCGCTAAATATGCCGCTTTGAGTTATTGCTGGGGCAAGATACCATTCCTTAAGACAACGGCAAGCACCTTGTCTAAGCACAAGGCTGGCATACCTTTTGACAAACTTCCCGAAACATTTAGGGATGCTATTCTGCTCTGCCGAAAACTCCAAATCCGCTACTTGTGGATTGACGCTCTCTGTATCATCCAAGGTAAGGCGCAAGTACTACCACTTTCAACTCCTATTTGATTGACGTTCTTATTAGGCTCGAAGGAAGACTGGGAAAAGGAATCAACGAAGATGGCTCAAGTATACGGGAATGCATATGTCACCCTTGTAGCATTCATATCCCAAAACACGTATGAGGGCTGTTTTCCCAGGAAAAGACATCTCGCTACATCAGTTGAAATACCTTGCCAGGGTGCTGATGGGACAATGCCTTCTATTTACGTTCGGAATGCATTATCAGCTCAGCACGAGGAGTTACTCGTCTGGAACGAATCAAATACTTTGACTACTCGCGGGTGGTGTTTCCAGGAAAGTCTCATGAGCAGACGACTGCTCATATTCACCGACACAACCATCGTTTGGGATTGTCTAACAATCAGGGAGTGCGAGTGTAGTCCCAAACCCCTCGATCCCATCCGTGAGGGTTACCATTCTCTAAGACGCTCCTGTGCCAATTCCATCAGAGATGACCTCAGCTCTGACACACTCCATGCTGCATGGACAGTAGTTGTAGATAGCTACACGAAACGTGATTTCTCACACATAACAGATCGCTTGCCGGCTCTATCGGCGATCGCTGAATCCATGGCTCGTTGGACAAACGATACCTATATCGCTGGGTTGTGGAAAGGAGCCATTGTCCCTGGGTTGCTCTGGCAGAATATAGCAGGATGGAGAGAGTCGCGTAAAAGACTCTCTCCTTATTACGCTCCGTCTTGGACTTGGGCTTCAGTGACTGGCATGATCTTCTTTGATGAAGATGAGGAATTTGCTACGAAACGAAAGTGCTCCGTTATAGAAGCCGTGTGCGTACCTGCGACTCTCAACCCCTTCGGTCCCGCGAAATCGGGACATCTTAAACTCCGCAGTATGATTTTCGACGTCAGTCTTGTCCTACCACCCAATGAGTTTGCTGGGGTCGAGTTTCGAATCCGAGGATCCCATGAAGATGCACTAGGACATATAGAAGAATATAGTGCTACCCTAGACGTCTGTGACGAGGGAATTTATGAAATTAAAGATGGCGCTGAGCACAAGATCATTCTCATAACCTACACTGCCGACTATGCCCGATTCTTGCTTCTCCAAGCCTCAAATAACGTTCCTGGTGCTTTCGAACGTATCGGGCAGGGTAGTATGGCTCTCCCAACGGAAGCTGGAAGCTCTCGTGGAATTGAATCGGATGCGGGATCGACGGAAGAGATAACTCTAGTATAAACCATTTCGTTACAATTTGTTGCAGTTCTCTTCAAAGCAAGGCACTGTTTATTTATCTAGTCATACAGTAAAACGTTGAATTCCTTGTCTTTCATTTCCCTTCGTACACATGAAGCATCAAACCCCTTTTGTAGTCCAGCAAGACTCCCAAGATATCGGCAAATAAACCTCCCTAAACATTCACAACACCGCACATGACTCACCCTTCCAGTCTCCCGCACCCCATCCTTTTAATCAAACGACCGGCAGCCCTATCCTCAACTAACTTAGCAGGGCGGTCAGGCAGTCTGACTACGATCCCCCTCCCTCTCGAAACGGTCGTCGGTTCAAATCCCTCCGGGCGGGTTTATAGGTCAATGGAGTAGCGGCAGCAAAAACCCGTCTGGGAGGTCAAGGAGGCCTACGGGCCTAATTGTTTTGTGAATTTGAATAAATAAATTTTTTTTTGGAATTGGTATGAGGGTAAGCTGATGTTATGAGTATAACTTGTTGTGGGTTGAATTGAATTTTGCTTGATGTTTTGTTGTTATGGTCTATCGTCGACACGGCGATATGGATTTTATGGTATCAACTATGTTGTCTACGGTGAAGACGTGTTATAAGGGTGTCATTGGCATTGGATATTAGTGTTGAAGTCAGACACTCGTTGGAAAATATGTTCTTCATTCCTTCTACACCCCCAACATCATCTTCCTCAGACTTATTCCTGACCACCTTCTTACACCCTCCTAACATACGCTGTTACCATCCCTCATCAACGCACGACCACGACCAACGCAACAGGACCTTCCACTCCCGGCTTCAGGCTAGGGCTCGAGTACCTTATTTTACAGAATAAAAGATATGTCTTCGATTCAGCTCCACAAACAATCCGATGCAGAGCCAGCGAAACAAAACCACTAAAAAACAGCAAAGTAGCTCAAGCATACTTATACAGTCCGAAAGCACCACCCCCTTACACCACTCCTTACACTTCGCAAAACAATAACGGACGAGAAGATCCCCCACCTAATCCTACCTGATTCACCCCACTAAAAAATAAAGCACGAAAACCCTACAAACTTCTTGATACATGAGTTCATACAGCTTTTCCTTAGCTTGAGGATATACCGCGAACTGCCTTGCGTAGTTGGGGGTTTGGGTTGGAGGTTGGGGATAAGGGGTATGAATTAGCATCATCGAGTTGTGGGATATTAGAACAATATCAAAGCGAGAGAGAGAGAGATGATTAGAGTTTCTTGGATGGTATTAAGGTCCATAATATCGATCTCCCATTCCATCTCACCACCTCCACAATCCACCCCAAATAAACTCCCCCCTTCCGCCATCCCACCTCCACTACGCCCTACCCACTTTAAACGACAAGATATACGCCACCGTCAGCAAAGTCCTCAACACAAGAAAGATCAAGCAACTTACATCATTCTTCCCGACCTCAACGACATCATCCTCAGCGACCCTAACACCCCCAACCGTATCCACATAAGCCAACGGCGCATCGCCCATGACTTTCCTATACACATCGCCAACCGTGGCGCCCCTCCTAACGAGGACACAATCGCGAAAGACCTTGCCGTCACCGCTGCCGAAGCTGCTTGCGTTCTTGACCGGAAAGACGGGCACGAGACCAAGCAGCTCGGCCGCGCGGCTCAGCACCTGCACCACGCCCGTACCGCCGAACCTATACAATACCAGATCCTTAAGGTTCTCGACGCGGGTCTTGAGCTTCTCGTCCATCTCCTTCAGCCCGCCGCCGTCGGGGTCGCCCTCCTCGATTAGATCGTCGCGGGTGAGGAGATAGTCGTCGCCCTCAACGTAACGGATGTATCCCTGTTTGGCCAGGCGTCTGAGAAAGACCTCTGAAATGGCGGAGGTGAGAACGAGGCTGGAAGGGGGGTGAGATTTTGCAATCTTGGCGATGTTCTTGTCGGCGTCTGGGTGGTCGATCTTGTTAAGCGCGATGACGGTCGGGAATTTCTCGTCCGTGAAGGCGTTTACCACCCTCTCGATCGTCTCGTCCGACCAGTCTTGGAGCGGTTCTTTGAGCTGCAGTTTGTCGAGACAGCGTGCCACAACCGCGGAGGTGGAGCCGTAACCGGAGAATTGCGTTTGTAGGGTTTCGACTGCTGTTGCTTCTATGGTACAGATCATATGAGTCCTCTGGATTGAATGATGATAAGAGTGCGTTGATGAGAAAATACTCACTTACAGCTAAATGCCTCCGCTTAATACTACCCCTATATCATACATCGAAATTAGCTCTTACCCTTGAAACTGAAATACGGGTGATATAAACACCATTTCTCCATGAGATTCCCCTGTATCCATCTTACGATCTCTGATCTCAGCCACACAATATCCTCCGAAGGGTCATATCCTCTAGTCGCCTTCCCTAGAAATACCCATCAGCCTCAATTCTCAACAACACGGAGAGTTCCAACTAGTCCATTCCCACACCCATTCCCTTCATATCCTTCTCCCTGTTCCTCTCCCTTTCAAGTATATCTCACCCACCTTCCGCATCCGTACACCCAGACACATCCACAACATGCACCAGCGCATCGGCATGTCTCAAATCGTCTAAAAACCGATTCCCGAGACCCTTTCCCTCATGTGCCCCCGGAACAAGTCCAGCCACATCCAGCAATTCGATCGGCACGCTTCTCTTGCCGTCGATGCAGGACCCGTAGTTCGGCTTACACTTCGCGGTTAGGGGAATATCAGAGGGGTTATGCGGCGAGTGGGCGGGGAATCGGGAGCAGGCGCAGGGGATCTGAAGGTATCCAATTGCGCGTTGGGGGTCTATTGTCGTGAAACTGGGAGGAGGGGAGGGGCTTTAGCTGAGGTGTGATCGAGGGAAGGAAGTGGGGGAGCTTACGGAAAGTTTCCTATTGAGACGGTAAGCTAATTTCTCAATTCCAAGTATATTTGAATTGTGTCTCGTTGAGATAGCTGGTGGGACATACCTACTTTCGAAGACGCGTCTGTCAAGCTGTGCGCGCGTGGGTTAGGAATATTGGACTTGGTATAATTGCTGGCGCAACGAACCTGTTGAGTGTGGTGGATTTACCCGACGAGGGTTTGCCTACTAGACCGATTAAAGGATCTCGAGGCATTGTTGTAGAATTTTGAAATGAAAAGCCTTAAGAAAGAATATGGAGAGATTCAAGTAGATACGAGAAAGCTTCGGTGACGATATCGGTTTACCGCTGCTTGGCAGACTCGATGTTGGAGGGGTGGAGGGGCAAGGGGTAATTGAGATAATATCTTGATTCTATTATATATAGAAAAATCCCATCTCAATTACACGAGTTCTACCAAGGTATCGTTATAGACAAGTTTCCGAACAATTCAGCCGTTTTAGTCTGTATCTTATTTTATACATCCTTCCAGCTACTCCAGTTATAGTAGAAGGGTTAAGCAAACTACTAAAACAAACACCATATAACCGTATCGCTAATATAACTGATAACTCCGTGGGCTACTCAGCTCTCTAGGTATAGTCTATCTGGCACAATAATCGTCTCGGCACTCGCCTCAGATCTATACTGGAGGTACCTTATTGGTTATGTTTCTGATGTTCGAGGTAGAGACTATACGAGTGGCCGTACGAGTGGCATGTGGAGAGATTCGTGTACCACGCCGTATGGAGGCCTTGCCAGAGGCTCGTTATAGCCGTTGAAGAGACCGAAGAGATGGCCATTGACGAGGCCGAACGTGGCTGAATAGATGGCCGAAGACGTGGCCGAAGATAAGGCACCGTTGACGAAGCCGTACGAGGCTGAGCAGATGGCCGAACATGTTCTGAACGGATGGCCGAAGACGAGTAGTGATGCCGTACGAGGCATCCGATGCTAAGGGCCGTACGGATCGCCGTACATCAGTCCGCATAGGTATACGAGGAGCCGATCTCGTGGGCTAAACGGTACCAAATAGATAGAGGCAAAAGTACCCAGTTCTTTGATATTGTTAATAATGACGAGCCGGATCACGTAGGTCAGCCGGACTTATGACTATAAGAAAAGAAAATTAAGATAATGCCTTGATTCTGTTACATATAGGGGTAACCCCGTCTTAAATATAGGAGTTCTACTAAGGTATCGTTGTACATAACTTTCCAAGCAATGTAGTCCGTATCTTGTTTCATAGGTATTATCAGTTCTGGCCATCGTCATGTCACTATTCAATCAAGGGGTAATACACAATGGTGTTTAACTTTTCTTATATCGGACAGATATTTTCAGTTCGTCCGTCCTGAATCTATCTTTTACACAGCAAACAAATGAGCTATAATGGAATTTTTGCTAAGCACATCACTTGAAGAGTACAAAAGCCACACAAACATCCTAATAGCTTACTACGCCTTAAAAACAGTCCTAGCTGCGTTACCATGAGCTAAATGTGTCTTGACGAAATATATATATACGAGTATTTAGGTAACATAGCGCGATATCCTTGCTGAGATATCTAAAGTAAAGAGGCACCGAAAAGGCTGGAGAAGAGGACGACGAATCCACAGACCAGAGGTGCAAAGCTCATCTCCGGGATATGGAGAGATGCAGCCGCACCAGTGGATGTTGCGCTCTCGGATTCGCCACCGCTAGTTCCAGATGAGATTTCGGAGTCGCTAGGAGTACCAGCATACTGGGAGCTGTCGCCAGAAAGACCAGGTCCCCGTCCAGCACCCTTCTGGAAGAAAGCCTTAGCAGGGGTAGGAATCTCCGGAAGTTCTGAACCGCTGACATCCCAGGTATCAGATTGAGGGGGGCACTGGCTAGCACGACCGTTCTCTCTGTAGCCGCCGTCACCTCTTGGTTCAGGGGTTGCTTTGAATGCAGCTTTGAGGGTAGAGAAGTCCTCAAGCTCTCGGACTTTGGTATCGGATTGAACCTCAACGAGACCGTAGCCAGCTTCCTCTTCAGTGTACTCGTAGACGAGACCGCCAGAGTAGACGCCAGTCATGGAATCGCTGTACAGTGTCTTGATTTCTTTCCATTGGCGGGTGTTTGTGATGCAGCCATACTCAGATAGGCTAGTTACTGTCAGTAAAGATTCAGGGAGATTTATGGTGGTAAAACACTTACAAGAGAGGAATGCTGTAGTTCGAGTAGGTCCGCACCTTCTGGTCCCAACCAGACTGTTGGAAGGTAGAAGGATCACACCAAGAGTAGTCATTGAACGCGAAGAAGTCACTCCTGACATCGTCGCTACCACAGTTCATGTATTGAGCCATTTCATAGCGGTTGGCATCTACATCAGCTGCGGAGTAGCCGACTGGAATGTTTCGGTAACCACGAGCCTTGATATATGCCTTCATATCACGAGTAACAGCCTTGACGTATGGGGCACAGTGGGTCGTGTTATCCGAGTCAACCACTTCATTGGCGGAGAAGAAGAGCAACAGATTGTTGTACTTCGAAAAGGCATCGATGGTTGCAAAAACGCTCTGGAGGTACACATCGTTATAGGACGGGTGGGGATCCGCTCGGTTGATTGAGTAGTCGGGAGTGTTGACATCCAATGCGAGGTAGATTCCAGCTTCATCCAACAAGCCCATGCAGTAGTCGTGATCCTTGGAGTTGTCGATAGTGTAGATACGGACGGTATTGATCCCTAGCTCCTTGAACTTCTCAACATCACGTTCGCAAACGTCACGGTCTGCAAGAGGATCCGCAGCGTTGGCAGCACCACCTGAAGAGATTTATGTTAGTCAATGCTACAGGGTCATTTGAGTTTGAGTGTCAGGCATACCTGGCTGGTAGTCGACTCCACGAATGTAGAAGCGGTCGTCACCAGCGAAGAATGCTATGGATAACATCAACATATTGATTAGATAGCATATGATTGGGCGTAATAATACCATTGCCCTTCACGGTGACGGTTGGGAGATTGCCCCTTGTACCTGATGCTCGCTTCTCGACCTTGGTGGGTGTTGCGAGCACAGTATTTGCACATAGTGCTGCGGACGCGGCGATGAAAGCTCCGACTCCCTTCATGATGACCTGTTCGTTCCTCGAGACACACAATGCCTTTCCAATTGACCGATCCGGATGTCCAAAAAGCGAATGTTTTGGGGTATGAGTTTTGAAAGGTGTAAATAGAAGCGATAGTCCCAGAAAGAGTGATGGGACGATCAGAGAAGGGTAATTAGATAATGATTAAGTTTGTAGAGGGAGGCGTAAAAAGGGCCTTTAACGAGAGACAGGCACGAGGAGGATGATGTTGAGTAGAAGTAAGAACGAACAGAGAAGAGAAAGGGAGCAAGAAGAAAGGAGAATGTGCAGGGATTACTGGAACTTTAATCTTCCAGGTTTGTTTTGGTGCAAATCTGCCCTGAATCCCCGATCCACCGACACCCCTAGCGAGCGGCTGCAAGCCAACGGCAACGCCCCCCCCAAGCCTCCAAGTCTTCCCCCCAGATCAATAACTCCAAGCATCAATTCGTCAAAAGATAATCATCAATGCCTGTCCTGTAATCTCACAGTCATCGCAACCATCGCAATCGCCCCTCTATTTCTGTAACATCCGTACATCAAACAACAAGATTTCCAACCGGTTTGCCTCAGGAGAAAGACGTCAGTCACAATGCTGTACTCCGTACTCTTATTACTCTATAATATTATATGTACAGAACACCTATCATCCTATTAAGATCTGCCCCAATCCCACAATCCCTTCCAGAATCAAGACAATCGTCTGTACTGTACGAGTTACTTGGCAATTACGCGTAACCATATGCGCCCGGAAAAAACACGCTCTTAAGGAGAAGAGCTTTGTATGAATTTGTTGAGGTTTGAGAAAAACTGAGCGTCGCCACGGTTGGCTAAGAGTCTTTGTATGAGTTTGACAAGACTATTTCCAAGCTGTCGCCGATGTACCTATGCCTTTTAGATGATAGATGGTTGTTACAAGATTGTCCTTGCACTGTTTGCACTAACTGTGTCTTGCTTGCATATGAACGCACCTTGATGCTATTTATTAAATGAAGTCCTACGACTTCTATCAGAAGTCTACTTCCTCCTACGTGTCTAGTTTTCCTACTATATAACCGCAAGGAATTAGTAAGGAGTAACGACAGTAATTCTCCATCGCAGCCATGTTTAGCAGTATATTGGCCTCCTCACTTATCCATATCAGCTATAATATTCTATATCATTATTCAAGATTCACGAAGCAAAGTTATTCATAGCAAAATGATCGACACACATGCATTTATCAACTGCCTACTTATCTAGAGGCAAGCCACCACATCCAGCTACCAGACAGCAAATCCCACCCATGCTGATACGCTCAAAACTCGAAGAGGCCTACATGTAGAATTTGCCCAAAGCAAGCATCCCACCGCCTAAGAGAGAACATATCAGGGTAATTTTGATTTTTTTTCTTTTTCTTTTTGGATATGCCACTCAGCAAAATCCAAACCAGGTATATGCAGTCGAAAAAACAAAGTTGAAGGGACATCAGATATAGAGTTAGTTGTATAACCCGTCCGAAACCCCACCCAGATGAAGTCCCAATGCTTCCCAAACTCCATACAGAGCAGAAAAAACAGAGATACCGTGATACGGCATATGGTTGCCGATGTACCGATGCAATACCGAGAGACCCAAAAAAAAAAAAGCCATCCATTAAGAGTTTTTGTCGTTACCCATCAGGGTCACTGTTCGTAAGAAGCAAATCCGTCATAAACAAGGCCATAAACATGAAAATTCAGCAGTGTGTGTTGAGGTGTGATGAGTGCATTGTAGAACAGAACCATGTCCCAAGCTACCGGTGCGTATAGCAAATCGACACTAGTTTGTGTCTTTAGGACGGAAAAAGTGCATCAATTTACTGAGACGTTTTCCTTTCTTGCTCTTGATGTTCTTTGGCGTTTCAAGATGTTCAGAGAGGGGCCTCTGTTCGATGTTGAGCTTGCTACGCTCTCCAAAACTTCCACCAACGAGCCTCGACAAACTAGCGATGCTTGAGCGTTTAGGTGGACGCTCAGATGCAACACTAGGGATGGAACTGACGGACGCATTGCGTTCATCGTGAAGGCGCGGCGCAGCCATAGGATAACCGCCATGCATTCCGCTTGGCACAGTAGAGCGACTGCTGGTCAGGGAAGGAACGTCATCAACTGATTTGCGCATGTTAGGTCCAGGTTGACCGAAAGCAAGGGAGTTAAGAGTCTGGCGGTCTGTAACCGACGAGCTCGCCGTGCCGAGGCGTGGTGTATCGAAGGAGTTCTGACCACGGGTGCTGAAGTCTGGTGATGAAAAAGAAGAAGTATTGAACGTGTCGGGCGTCATAACATTTTGGACAAGAGGAGCTCCAAGATTCAAAGCAGGTGGTTGTTGCTTCTCGACTTCAGCCGACATATTAGAAGTCACGGTTGAGTTAGAACCTTTCGTGGGTGTCGAGTTACAGGGCTCTTCATGATCCTTAATAACTTCATCCGGGCTAGGTCCACGATGGGATGATTTCATAACATTCTTCGAGAAACCATGTTCGTCCAAAACACGCTCATTCGGAGCAGTGGAGGGCCTTGGGGTAGTACGTATACCTAAACCATCATCAAAACTCCAAGAAAGAGGAGCACCGGCACGGATCTTCTCATCATCAGACTCGACGACTTGAATACCAGTGCCTTCTTGAGCATCTTTATTTTGAACCTTCTCGTCGCTGACAGCACTCTTTGCGGACAGGGGTGAGGGTGTAAGATTGACGGAATGACTCATAGAACGCGCTTTGGGTTTCTCTTCGACTTCCTCCTCATCCTCTTCTTCAAAAACGTCAAGAAGAGGTGGCGGGCCATCATTCTCCATATCGAAGGGAGCTAGCTCTGGCGCACTTTCAGCGCGACGATGAAGCATCATGGTGCTGCTATGCATAGGTCGTCGCACGATCGCAAAACCACCACTATGTAGAGCACGAACAGCTGGGGTCGATGCTGAGGTATGGAACGGGCCAAGAGCTGCATCTAGGTCGATGAGCGGACTCATCGAGTCAGAATCTGGAACACTATAAGCCCTTGATTTAGGCAATGGAACGCTAGTGTCCAGTTTGATCCGTTGTTCCTGAGTCTCTGGTTGAGTTTCCATAACGCTAATGGTACTATTGATATGATACTCTTCGCCTGCTTCAAGCTCGTCATCATCTGAGGATGCAGTGGACGGTGGACTTTGCCCCTTTGGCAAAGGCGGCGTTGGCGCCCTTCGCGCCTGTTTCTTCGGTTTACGCGAGATAATGGAGTTGGCCCACGTCTTTACCTTCCGCTGCTTCCTAGTATTTTTGCGTATTGGAGAATGAGTCTTCTTGACCTTTGTACCATCACTTCCAACAGAAAGATTTTCTGACGGAGATTCGGTAGGGCATCGTGAGGAGAATGATGGTTCAGATTTGCTAATCGGAAGGGAAATTTCATTTGATCCACTCTTATCAGCTTCCTGCCAAAAGAAACCTTTCTTCTTTGGAGGGAACCTTGGAGTGTTTGGGCTGCTTGCAGAGGTTGAAGAGTCCGAAGATGGGGATAGAATTGCAGACATAGGTCGTTTGGTCGAAGTAGGCTCACCCTTAAACATGTATGATTCCAGAGCTTGTCTATCGAAAATTGCACCTGCGGTACTGGGACGAGTGCTATTTTCACCACCAAAGGATGCACCTGCGGGCTGTCTAGGCACCCTGGAGGAAGGTGGACTTGATGCTCCAAGGCTGATGACGGAAGACAGACTATTCGAAACCGAGTGGCCACGTACGGTTGATATTGAGCTTTCTGTTTCGGAGGATATCGTTGATAGGGGCCGGATAATTTCCACTTTTTCAGAAAATCCAACCCGCGCACGTGATGGCGGTCTACGAGGCAACGGATCAGCGCCTTCTGCTGCAGTCCGTAGAGACGGCTGGGACATACTTCTACTGGCCGTATGCGAATGGAAGTATTGTTGTGAGTGATCCTCGAGCGGAGTAGCGGGAGCACTGCCAGCTCGAGCTACGGCGTTCGCGTCTCTGGGTTGTAAAATGCTTGAGAGGTCGTGTGACGAGATCGCGCCAGACCTACGGTGCGCATGACCGCGTCGACCTGCTGGAGGACCGAGTTTGAGCTCAGAGGTAGGTGGAGGAAGGATTCCGTCTCCTTTCGTTGGACTTGTGCTTAAGATGCTTCCTGTACCTGTTCTTCCATCACCGCCGATGAACTCACTCCCTCCACGTCTATGTCCCATCGCACGTGAAGGGGTTGTCGGCGTTGTCGGATTTGGTGAGTGTGGTGGCGTCGTCGGGTTCAAGGCGGCAACAGAGGCTCCGGATGGGTTGAATGAGAAACTGGGCAGAGTGCTTGCCGAGCGCCTCTGGTTACGTCTGGCTCCAAGTGTTGGCTGTTGTGAAGTGTTTTGGCTGTTGCTACCTTTGCCCTCCATGGAGGCAAGCGAATCTGGCGACCTCATTGGGAATTGAAACGCACGATTAAGCGTGAGTTCAACAGGTTCTGTCGAGGTGTTACCGCTTCCATAAAGAGGCGTGCCAATAGACACATCAGCTTCTGATGAAGCAGCGGCTTCTTGCTCAGACAACACAATCGAAGCCATGATTGTGCGATTTACAGAGTGTTGTGAGATGTAAAGTCCAAGTCGGCCTACGGACGAAGAACCGACAAGAAGTAGTCTACGACAAACGCGAACAAAATAGCGCAGATATTATCTTCATGAAAATCTTGGCAATAAAGACTTCTACAATGTGAATCTTTCACTTAAAACTCTTGGCCTTCAGTTTACGTCGTGTGTCCGGGCGCTGGTGGTGGACGGATATACAGGGTATCGGATTCTGCGGACAAGGTGATTACTGTAGACGATAGGATGAAGGGTAGCGATCGAGATCTTTAATTCCTATGGCGCGCAAGATTACAGTGTCTAAAGATCAATCAGAATTCAGTCTACGTTGATGGATGGGTGCAAGGGCTTTGTACATTGTATGTGCTGCTCTCAGAGCTGGCGGAAAGCTGTAAATAGGATTCAATAAGGAACGACAATGATGTACGAAATGAATGGACAGCTGACTCTTTACGTCAAACGGGAGACGTCTGTCCCTATTTGACGATCAGAGAGCCTTTGGTAAAAGGTAGTGAGGTGATAGAGTGCTGTAGTGAAAGGTGGATGGTGGGAAAGTGAGTGTTGTTTTGGGTGGAGGTACTGGGGGGTGAGGGTTTGGTGAAAGGGGCGCCAAGGACGTTCACAACAGGAGCAGCAGCAACGAGTGGGCAAGCATAATTTCGATGCACAGACCTAGATAGACTAGCACAGACTGTACAGAACTGCACAAGTTCGACCAAAGCTGCACATGGATCGTCAACTTTTCTCAGCCTCGAACGACTCATGTTGCAAAGGTTAAGCCTATCATCATTCCACATTTGAAGCCGAGTTCGACTGCTAGTCGAACGCCCAATTACCTACTTTTTCGTAGTTTGTTTCTATCATTAGAGTCTGATTCCTCATCGTCAATTCGTTTCCAACCAAACCTTTATCCCGAGTTCTGAGCAAGTTTGTTAGGGAATTCATAAGGTACTCCATAAGGTACTCCATAAGGTACTCCATAAGGTACTCCTACATAAGATATCTCGGAGCAAGACTGATTTTGAATTTCCCTCCCATATGCGTCGCACTCAAACATACTTTTGCACTTTCGCTACGGAATAACTACACATAATCAGAATGCGTTGTCTCTGTTCGCATGTACGTATCCCGCTTATCGGAATCTGTAGGACAGTTCGACACAGTATCCACAGTAAACACAGTAAACACAGTACCGGTATAGACTTGGGAGAGTTGCACCTCGGAAATTTCGGAGGTTGTACAGGTACCTTATGAAGTACATGCCGCTGTCATTTCACGGAACAGGGTCATTGACGGCAAGCTCGAGCCATATTACCGTCTTTTGGATATCTCGTATCACCGATTTCGCCGACGCAAACCTCTCTTTGTCTACTTCAGTTCTCTCTTTTTCCCCTCGGAACGCGACAAGACTCAAGCGTCAAGGATGATGGTTGTTGTCGGCTCTGTATCTTCTCCCAGCTCACCAGCTCACAGTCACAGAATCTCAGGGGACTTTGTGGAGAAGGCAAGTGGCAGGCATCGTAAACAGTCAGCTTTTGACCTTTTGCTGAGCTTTCAGGTCTTCACCTACCTTAACAAAGTGTGGCTTCGGTGGAGCCGGGTTAACAAATCAGAGGAGTCGACGCGAATCCTACTTTGTAGTTCGTAGCTAAGTTGACCGAATGAAGCAAAGCGCAAGATTTCAGAGATGAGAGATCTCCCACTTGTGTCCTCCCGTTCGCTTCGCCGAAGCCTCTTGCCTTCCTTGCCGTGCTTGCTCAATTGGAAACCATGTTCTTTTAGCCACGTTGCAGGGTCTAGACGGCAAGGTACGGAGTGAGGTGCTGCTGGTAGTTCGCCGAGGAAGTCAATTTTGATATCTAAGGTACCTTACTGATAAACTTATAACAAACATCTCGACAGGGAAAGAACCCTTCGTCGGGTGCCTTCCTACATTATTATCACCTGCTATTTGCGTCATTCTCTCAATGTTAGATCCGCAGGGAAGTCGGAATAGGTAGGAACGGTACCAGTAGGTGATTGAGATTCCTTCACTACGACACTATCTCTTCGTCATTCATATATCAAACGTGGGTACTATCAGTCCGAAATTCTCATTATTAGATTGACCGCCTGCTGCATCGATTGATCTATTCCACCTAAGAAAGTATAGTAAATTCTTCTGTCTTGTTCTGTAGGCGAGAAGGATATTGAGCCTAGGGCTCGGAAACTCAATCCCTACTTCGATAAAGCAAGGCATTACAAAACAATATCGAGTGTGATGGATTGCTCTGCGGGGTAGTTCTACAGTATGTTGAGTTGAACTTGAAGCATTCCATTTAGGAACTCGGACACCGGCTCCTAAGCTATCTCATCAACGAAAATTTGGTGTTGTGGGGAACATCACAAGCACAACCTTACTCTCACCATATACCCTTACCTTCCATCATGACCTTTCATCTACACCCCAAGCACCATATTATCACGACATCTTTTTCATAAAGGTCATAAATATGCTCGAGGGTTTCCAAATAAGCAAATAATAAGCCACATAGTCATTCGTGTGCGGGGCGATATCGATAGAACGGCACCTTCCCTAGTTCTAGTCCTACTAGCCACTAGATACACTAACCTACACAGCAGTTCCATTTGAGGCATTCATAAAATTCACTCATTACCTAAGGTATGTAGTTTCATACCCTTTTACACTTCCGAGTTGCGGTCTGAAACTCGCCCAACGACTCTCAATCCTCAGGTTACAGTATCACATCGCACCAAGACCCTTCTACGCGCTACGTTGCTCGAACCATTGCTCCAAACAGCTCGCAGGCACGTGCTTCGCAGCACAAAATCTACACCGCATCTCGAGAGATGAAACATCTGGTTCGAGGTGGTTACTCCAGCCCATATCCATATGGGGAGAAACGATCCCAATACCAATCCCAACCACACACCGCCCCGCTGCCCGAAATATACACTCCCTCAGCCGTCTCACTCCGAGCTCCGCATCCCGCCGTATAGGAATGCTAAGTCTCGTACAATCCACTCCTTTACCTCTCCAAGGGTACCTCTCCGCTCGTACCTTCATCCCTCCTCCCTCATAAGATCATCGCGCACCCCTCCGCCCTTTTTCCTACCCGGATCCCGCCCACTTATCAACCTCTTTTCTATCTCCATCAACTCATCCCCATAGAGCAATTTCTTTATTTTCACGTCGCGGCGTAGCCACCTTACACGCCTAAGGTGCTTGCTCGCCTAGATACTGTACCTTATATATCCACGACCCAGAGTCGTACAATGTCCATTTCGCTCGTGCGAGCACCTCCATCCTAACATCATAGATGAGGGCGTAGGTAGTCAAAGGCGTCGAAACTCATTCCCACATGTCCCCTTCTCTCACCGCGAATACGATGAGAGAAAGGTAGAGCAAACGGGAAACACAGTAAACGGTTATTTCAGAAAGTGTGAACTTGAGTTTGCGAGAACCGGGAACTTTTTGATGACGTGTATAAAGGTGTTGACGTTGCGCTATTCCAACGTCTCAACAGCTGAGGTAGAGCATGTAGGGACAAGTGGGAGACGATGGTTGGGTTCCAGCGAGGGCGTAAATGGTAGGTAGATTTCATGGCTGGATACAGCAATGATATACACTCTCCTCTTGAGAGGCGTCCACGTTTATGTGTCAGTCCTGGGATGTTTCGATAGCGAGTAAAGAGCAGCATAATTTTGACAAAATGACGTATATGAGATTGATGTACCCTTCAAGCTAGGACTCATCGCTTTTTAAGGGAGAGTATAGGGGTCTATTCTATTTCATTCTACAGAGTCACCTACTTCACTCCTGACTCCCTCACATACCTAGGACTTACGATGAAAGGGTACTTAAGTTATGGGGTGAGAGGTATAACGTTTCTCAGATCGTAACAATGGACAGACTTGTACCTATATAGCTTACATCAAGTCCTCCACGCTTGGTCCGAATCCAATCCCATACCCCTAGCGATCTTTTTGATCAAGGCCTTCTTCAGAAACTGTTCTCGTGCTAAGCTCCTAGTTTGCTAACAGGATGTCAGTTTCATACGAGAACCGAGGTATCCACAGATACTTACCTTGATAAAGACATCTACACCGATTCTACCCTTATCTAAACCCCTGCCAAGCACGAAGATCGCATCAGCACACGCTCGTTCCTCCGCACAAAGATTGTACAATTGTCCACCAACCACAGTCGGTGCGACTAGAACCTCATCAACATCGGGCACCTTTCTATTCCTCGCATCGTTCATAACACGGTCGGCTTCGTGCATAGCCTGTCTCAGAATTTGCTCATTCGACGCTAATACGGAATCCAATTGCTGTAGCTGATCCAGTTCATTTTGCAGACGTGAGTAAGCCTCGCGAAGGGACGTCTGCTGGATTTGAAGAGGTTGGATCGCCTTCATGTTATCAGATATGGTGTGTTGTATCTGATTGCAGAGGGTACTGGAGATTGCCTTTAACAATGCATCCTTCTCGGGATTAGGGGGAATCGGCGGTGGAGCTACAGTCTGCTCTTTTCCTGTTTGCGAAGGTATCGTAACGTCTAGTGGTGAGGACAGGAGATCTTCAATGGGCTGTTGTTTCTTCGGTTGCTGAGCTTGTGCCTTTGGGGGCCCCATGTATGGGAGTTGCGCTTGATGGGAAAGTACATTCGAAGGTAACCTTTGGAAGGGGACTGATTGTTGGTACATGGATTGAGAACTGTGCTGTAACTGTTGACCTGGTGGATGGAAGCTTGGCTGTTGTGGCGGTGGTGCCTGTGAGTATCGATTCGCATGAGGTAGAGTAAGATGTTCTGGAGTGATTGGACTAACAGGACTTCCAAGTTCATGCTGTTGAGCTTGATACAAGTGCTGAGTTTGCATTCGTAAAGGAGTGGGTTGCGGTGGAGGACGAGAGAGACTATCATCGAGACTCACTTGTCTTTGGGGATACTGGGAATTACCTTGATGCTGGGGATACTGGTGAGTATAGCCTTGTCGCGAACTGTTTGGCGTTGCTTGTCTCTCACCCATCGCATGAGGGGGTAGAGGTGGGATAGGGGGTGCCCCTTGATTATGCACAGGCGTACCAGTGTACGGGGACGCTGTGGGTGTGGATATCTCATGTGGTTTCGGGGGCCTAGGTGGCGGTCTTGATTCTGAACTGGAGCTTGCGGATTGTGGAGGCTGTACAGATCTTTTTAACTCCTCCGGTGGGGGAGGTCTTGGTGGAGGTGCTTGCTGCTGTGGGCGAGGAGCAAATTGCTCTTCTTGCCGTGATCTGACTGGTGGCTCCTTGGCGAATACGCCGCGTAGAACCTCAAGGAAGTCGAGTAAGGACGATTTCTAGAAGATCACGTTTGTATAAGCATTGAAATTAGTGTTAATAGCCGCAGAGCGGGTTGCAAGGGGGATCTATCAGATCCTTTGAAGTCATCTTCTACTTACGTCCCAGTACTGGTTCCACTGCGCCAAATATGGATGATACACTTTGCCATCTGGACTGACGTGTTGTCCTGGTCTTACGACCATACCTCGGACTGGTGTGACATAAACTATAGGTGCTTCTTTGGGATATGCGTGGGGTATCCAGAGAGCAAGTGGGAACCGATACACAGTGCCCCGAAACGTTACAGGCAAAGTACCGCTAATGAGGAGTAGTAGAGCGGACGCTCCATTTTCGTAAGCTACATTTCGATCTTAGCGTTTTGTATAGACTTGTTTCGAGAGCACCGTACTGTAGACCTCCGTCCGCGGTGAGAGGGAATGGTAGTGCGACAAGCTTCGGGCGACATCCGAGTAAGTGCGATTGACATCGTGGTATTCCTTCGTATAATTATTAGTTAGATCTAGTTTCAATTTTTGTTAACGGTTCTCACGCTTGTCAGCACGCTGTAAAGCCAATTGAGGACTTTATCTGGTACGGTGGTCATGGTGTTGGTTCGGAGGTGATCTGCGGAGATGCCTCATTTGCCGCTTCACGTTTTATCACGGACATGAGACATAAATGATACTTGGGTAATGCGCAAAAGACTACAAAGATTTTAGAGATCAAGAAGATTTATCCCGAATAGGTGTAGAATTTAGCATCGTCATATGGTCTTGTTTGACTCTCCACGTTCCACCAAGGCAGCGGCATTGGCATCAAAAGTGAAGCCATCAAAGTACCGGTGGAAGAAATCAGAGCTGTCAACCGCATATAACTCTTTCATAGAGATGAGTAAAATGGATCGCTTATGCATAATTGAGTTCTCATTCCGAATGACGGAATATCATCATTTGCTCATCAAGCACATCACACTGTGCCGTCTACTATCTACAATTTTGCGTTGTACAGCTATATTATGACATTTTGTACGCCTTAGGCACGCCCGAATGCCCAGAGACAAAGACGAACGAACCACTCATTGAAGAGTGTATATTGAAGGGAGAAAATGTAAACCATGAACAACCCCTCAACTCCAAGAACTTGAACAAGGGCTGCTCAAGGTACACATAGGTGATAATCGCATAATCTACCATCCCTGATAAACGCCTAAACCAGCCGCTCCAATTAAACAATTATAGGAAGATAAAGCCCTATAACCCAAGAGTCTAGTGTTGACTCCATTCGATGGTATTCAGATCGACCCCTTCCTGAACGAGCTCCCATAGTGGACTGAGTTCTCTGAGGAATGTCACACGTTCTTGAACCGCTTTCAAGACATAGTCGATCTCACCTTCAGTAGTGAAGCGTCCAATGCCAAAGCGGATGCTGCTATGCGCATTCTCATCACTATTGCCGAGTGCTCTTAGGACATAGCTTGGCTCTAGAGAAGCTGACGTGCAGGCGCTTCCCGAAGAGAGAGCGATATCTTTAAGTGCCATAAGCAAGGATTCGCCCTCCACATATGCGAATGATACATTTACACAACCGGGATAAAAGCGTTCTGGGTCACCGTTTTGGCTCGTATGCTCTAGGGATAGCAGCCCTTTTAATAGACGGTCGGAAAGTGCTTTGATTCTCTTGGAATCATACTGAGCAGTCGTTAGCTTTGGCTCGGAACGAATGTCTCCGGTTAAACAGATATAAGTAATAAGCATAAATCATAACCCCTGCTATGTTCAACAGAATGCTGAGGTACATCTGCCAAAGCAAATGCAGCTCTCCTCAAGCCATTCAGAAAGCCATGCATGTATAAAGCGTATAATCATATGAGCGCGAGTAGTATCAAATCAAATTCTGCTCACCTCTAAATCTTCTTTGCAGATCCGTGCAGCTTCACCAATACCGACAACGAGAGGAGGGGCAATTGTTCCACTGCGGAGACCACGCTCCTGTCCACCACCAGTTATGATGGGGTCAATTCTTACTCTTGGTCGGCGTCGAACATAACAGGCACCAACACCCTTGGGACCGTAGATTTTATGACCCGATATTGACATGAGGTCAACATTCATTTTGTTAACGTCAACTGGAATCTTTCCGACTGCTTGAGCACCATCCGTGTGGAAAAAAACTTTCTTTGACCGACATAATCTTCCAATCTCCTCAACGGGCTGGATGACACCAATTTCATTGTTAACGGTCATGATACTTACGAGACAGGTTTCTGGTCTTATAGCAGCTTCTAATTCTGCCATATCAATAAGTCCATTATTGCCTACAGGTAGATATGTAATATCAAAGCCTTCGTCTTGGAGATGTCGACAACTATCAAGAACACATTTGTGTTCCGTCTGAGAAGTAATGATATGATTCTTTGTTCCGGAGCGTTTGAAAAACCTCGCAACACCTTTAATACTCATATTATTACTCTCCGTGGCACCACTAGTGAAAATTATCTCTTTCGGATCTGCGCCAATGAGATCTGCAAGATGAGCGCGGGCTTGTTCGACAGCTTTTTCTGTCTCCCAACCGTACGCGTGTGTCCTGGAGTGCGGATTCCCATATAACCCGGTCATAAAGGGAAGCATTGCGTCTACAACTCGCGGGTCCATTGGAGTGGTTGCCTGCATATCCAGGTAAATTGGTCTTGAACCTTCATCCATAATCGTTGCTTGTTTCAATATACCTGCATACAATTGTTAGAGATGGGACTGGGTCTTAAACGGCGTAGGTGCTGTACCAGCTTGAGGGCTCATCATCACATCGGCATCCATACCGGTGGTTGGCATTGTAGCATCCTTCGGTTTTACGCCCGTCTTCTGTAGAAAAGCCCTCTGATCCGCTTTGATGGCTGATTCGACGTTGACGGTCGCCTGCGTAGCTTTCGTCTCCGATACATAGCTACGTCGGCCATTGGAAGCTAATGCGTTGCTCGTTCGAATGATGGATCTTGACTTTGGTGTTTTAGAGAATAATCTGGAGCAGAGTTTGAGGGCCTGCTTTGTAGCTGTTGGCGTAATACTGGTCATGATGTCGAAGGTAAATGGGGGTGGATGAGGAAAATGTTTCTGCAGTGGCGGAGAACCGGTAAGATCTGATAAAGATGTGTAGTAAGCAAAATGTACAAAGTAGGCTAAGCCGAAAATGTCAGCTTAACACCGACTAAGGATCTATGCCATAAACGGTGGGTATTCGTCACTGAATTGGACTACCTTAACTTTATCTTACGGTAAGGTACCTTACTCGTACCGTATCAGAAGGTGGAATCTTTCGGCTTGATTATTACAGATGAGAATAGGATCCATATGTATATCTTATTATTTGCTTCGGATATCTAGTCTGATTTGAAGCTCAAGACCTTTGCGGATGTTACAAAGTTGAGTCTGGGTAAATGTAATTAATCAACGGTTTAACGCTTTTCGGGCATTATTTGTTCTACTTGTGTCCGCTTCATCCGTTGTTTTCGTGGTTGCCCTGCTTATGCCCGCATGTGGGCGGGTTGATCAAAGATGAACTGCCCGCCACGCATCCTCGTTTGCTACTGTTAATTCTAACTCACTCGTATACTTTCTCGAAGATTTTGTACACGAGACTCTGCTGTCGTGGGCAACAATCATAAAACATCAATTCCGTCCTAGCTCCAAAACTGCCCGCGTGTATGCTAAGCCACTTGGAAGCCACGAACTGCGTCATATTCTTCCGGCAACACCAGCATCAATCACCGTGCCTGATCCTTTAAACCTCATCGTTCTCCTTGATATTTTGAGGTCCCTACGGAATCGCCTTTGGTGAAATTAATTACACACATCTAGTTCCGTTACGCGCGCGGAGTACACTTAAAGCATGAGTTTCAAAGGCTTTCAGAAGAGTGTTGTTCGGGTGCGTCGGTTACATGGATACTAAGTAGCATTCCACTTCGCGATGACTGACTTTGATATAGGCGCCGCAAACCTTCAAGCAACGTTTCAATCTAGTAAGTCAACACCATAAGCAAAGCGTCAAATGGTCCTGCACGAATCTTGCAGATTGGTGAAGCTGTGAAACCGGCAGATTGGCTAAACGGTCATAGGGTGAAATATCGAAGGACCCTGTTTATGTCGACGCGGAGAGACGATTCCAAGAGTTAGAGAAGGAGACCAAGACACTTCATACAGAATCGAAAAAGTAGGTCTATGAGATTGACTTAAGTCTAGACATGCGCTAATGGATACAGGTACTTCGATGCGATCAATGGTATACCGTGCCCCATCGAGTTCCTCAAACACTTGTCTGATACAATTTGACACTAGGCATGCTCAATCATCAAATCGAGTTCTCAAAAGCTATCGCTGAGATCTACAAACCCATATCCGGCAGAATGTCTGACCCCGACTCATTTGTGGTTGATGGAAATCCAGAGGGCATTCGCGCATGTGAGGAATACGAGGGGATCGTCCATGACCTCCAGGCGACACTACAACCTGAATTGGAAATGATCGAGACCAGAGTTATCCGACCGGCGGACGAGCTTCTAGAAATCATCAAAGTAATTCGAAAGGTAGCGTTGAAGAGGGATCACAAGCAGTTAGACTATGACCGTCATAGGGCTACGCTCAAGAAGTTACAAGACAAGAAAGATAAAACTCTGAAGGACGAAAAAGCACTATACAAAGCGGAAAACGATGTCGAGCTTGCAACGCAGGAATATAACTATTTCAACGACCTGCTCAAGGATGAATTACCCAAGCTCTTCCAGTTAGAACGGGAATTTATCCGACCATTGTTTCAATCCTTCTATTACATGCAGCTGAACGTTTTCTATACTCTTCATGAGAAAATGCAGAATATAGACATCGGGTACTTCGACCTAACTTTAGACATCGAGGCTGCATTCGAGAAGAAACGAGGAGATGTAAAGGATGAAACTGAAAAACTCACCATCGTACATTTCAAGACTACGGGAGGGTTGAAAAAGCCACAATTGAAGTATGGAAGCAAGTTGGCAATCGAGAACGGGAGATCCCCTGTTCGCAGGTCAACGCTGGATTCTTCTTCGGATACACCACCCCCTCCATACAGCCCACCCGTAGGAGCTTTGACAACGACGCCCACATCACCGGCACTTTCATCCATTGCCGCTGCGAAATCAAAGCCCCCACCACCAAAACCGAAGCCCTCGAGGCTCAGTGGCGCTCCTGCAGCGGAGACTGTAACGGCTCTCTATGACTATGAGGCGCAGGCTGAAGGAGACTTAAGCTTTAAGACAGGCGAAGTGATTGAGATCATTACGAGAACGCAAGACGAGAACGCGTGGTGGACAGGTAAGGTTGGGATCAGGCAAGGGCAGTTTCCAGGTAAGTGAAATCCCTTTCCGTGATCGCTGCTAAGTACTAACCAAACCAAAGCGAATTATGTGCGTCTAAATACCTGATTTCCAGCATGGGTGATTTGGCGTTATGCAGGTGTATTGCATCTCTTGTTTGGTTCTATGAACTTTGTTTTCGCGAGAACCCTCAATTGCTCGGTCAATAATTGTTAGGTTACAGACGATAGATGATTAGACGAGGAGAATGAGATACGCAGTTTCCGCACATAAGACTTACGTTCTGTGATGCAGAATCTGCACAGAGTATTGGTTAGTAAATGCCACTTTACAAGTGCGGACGGTCGAACGTAGATACTACAGGCCGAAAGGAACTCACGAGGTTATATTCAACAGGTGATAACTACCCACGCTCAAAAACTAATTCTTTTCAACAATAACTGTTCTGTTCCATTGATCCCTTTCTCTCGCCTTGACTCCGTACCACCTACAGTACTCACCATCGTAGCAAGCAACCCGTCCCACAGCTGTTCCCCGAAAGACGACCCACATACGCTATCCATCACGTTTTCACTTCCCTGTCCAACTCATAAGAATAATCCTACCCTATTCCACACCTCATCTAATACCTTCCCCCCTTCTTCCCCCTATACGCCCACCATTCTCATACCCACTCCGCTCCACCACCATATTAAACCCAATTCACCCACAACGCCTCTCCCATGAATTCCCTACCCAATACCCTGGTCGCCGTCAGTGTCCCTCTCACAGGGTAGATCCTCCGTATCATCAGCAGAGAAATGTAAGGACAAGCTCAAATATCAATTCTCCCACCTCAGCCCTCCTTACTATATCTTCACACCTCCTTAGTCAGAACCGACTGGGCTGAAAGCAATTATAATTATATCCAGACCCGCGGGAGGAGTTAACGTAGGACTTGTTCACGCGCCTTGAGTCCGTGGATAGAGCAGACGAACACATCCCCCCAAAATAGTCCGGTGTCTATGGATATAGACATCTCGAGGAGGAAATGAGGTTATTTGCAGGAGTGGGGTCGATAAAAGTAGGACGGCAGAAACGAAAGGGAAAGAAGATGAATATCCGAAGTGGAGATTCATACCCTATTTGAATGAGCGATGAGACGGTGCGTCGACTGCGCACACTTTGCAGATATGGTATGTAAGGACTAAAAAGGGGGGATAGTAAACAGATCTCCTAAAATTACCTGGTTGAACTTCTGTCTGCATGCTCTATCAACACATTACCGCTTTCGGTAATACGTTGACATCAGCCAACTACCCGCGTTTTTGCCACGCGACGTCCCATCGTGAGTCTAACGAGAGAACAGGAATTATAGTAAATAAATTTCTAAAAGAGGAAAAGTCTACGTGATAGTGAAGTTCGTCGAACGTCTATGGGATTTGTAAACGGATTGCCTAAAGCGGTGATAAGTTGACATCCTCCACACCCTTGACTCCATGAAGCACGAAACATATTGGACCGATCAAAACAACGGGAACTGAACTTCAATGGAGTCAAATATCGTACCTAAATCCTCCATCTCTATACAAAAGCTCTTCAGCTCGAATAGCACTAATAGTGTATACACAAACCCCATCTAGACTCCTCAAACTCCCTTAAAATGCATCCTACATAGCTCCCGTTTTCATCCGCTGCTATATCCCACGCCACACCTTGCGTCCCTGGGAATCTAGGTCTCTTATTCCAACCCCATTTTCTCATCGCTAAAATGCCTCCCATGCAACATACCCATACTGCTTCCTCTGCCCCTACCCCTTTTCCGCAAGACGTCCCCCAGCCAATCCGAGAGCTGATACACCCACCCCATCGTAACTAGCACGCCGGAAATGACGTTCACCAGCCTGATCAGGAGGGTCAGATAGCCTCCCCGCTCCTCTGCCACGGTCAGTAGGATGGGCTCGATGTCGAATTTCACGAAGATACCCGGGACCGAGGTTTCGGAGACTGTGCGGGATTGCTCGGTGACGGCGTACTGGTTGGTGTAGATGGTGTGTTTGGAGGAATAGGAGTGGGTGGGGTCCAATGGATCCTGTGCGCGGCGGAGAGCGGAGGTTTTGGCGGTGTAGATGGTCGGGACAATGGAGAGGTAGTATTGGTATTTGAAGAAGTGCTCGTCGGTTGTTGCGATGGTGTTGTCGAGGGGGTTGGTGAGGGAAGGGTAGAAGGGACCGAAGGAGAGTTCGTTTATTTGGTGAGAGAAGTTGAAGGCTAGGGATTATTAGCATGTGTGGTGGCATTGACAATAGATATGAGTACTCACACTTGTGGCTCAAGTGTTCTCCCATCTCCATATATCCGTGTCCTCTCGCCGTGATGTGGAAGTCTCCCTGAACCTTGTTAAGGTCTAAGCTGCCATAAACCCTACACGCATCATATGGGCCCCTCATCCTCGGCGTTTTGGAAAACTTCCTCCTCTTTCTCGCAACCGCCAAATAGTCGTGGACATCCTCCATCTCATCACTATCCGCGCCCTCCCCTAGCCGATGCACCAGCGCACCTTTGCCCCACTGTTCCCAGTGCGTGCGATCCTTTTCCAACCGTTGCGCCGCCTGAATCAGATCCCCCGAGGCGTCTTGTACGTTGATGTGTACGTCTTCGCAGTGCATAGCTACCACGACATCGATGTTGATCTGCAGCTCGCGCGAGACGCCCTTCTCAACGGAGAAGGCATGCGTTGTCTCACCCGCAAGCCAGCGCGAGGTTTCCGAAATGGTGAGCCAGGCACACGTCGCGATCATAAGGATGGTAAGAACACCTCCATTGCGCGATCGGGTGAGGTATGTCGCTTTTGTCTTTGCTGGAGAGAGATGATATGTGAGCTTGCGGGTACTCCTCCATTGCAATAGAATTGTAAATCCGAAACATCTCCGAAGCTGCTAGTGAGGACGAGGAAATGCAGTACTCACGAAATGCATCGAACGCTTTCACAGACAGCCCACTGCTGGTGCCAAAATCTGTAAGTTCTGTCAACTTGCTCGATCTACCAATACGTTAGGGGAGCAAACATACTGCCTTCTTCAAGGCCATGGTCCGCGAATCCGTTCATGAGTACACTGTGAGGCACTGCAGGCCTGGAGCGACTCGTTCAAACTTGTGTTGCTATAGTTCTCTTGAAAGACATGTAGAACTGAAGGCTGGTCACATCCGCATTTAGATACTTTGTAAAAGGACACATGTTTCGGAGGTTATGTGGTCTGTGCACTGAAATCATCATCTGTCCTCCGCAGACACCATTAGGTATTTCCTCAAAATACTATTTCGACGAGTATTACCACCTTCCAGTTCAAATACTACACTTTTGTATGGCAGCAAAGTTGCAATTGAATGATTGTTCACCAAGTTCCTGGGGGGTAGAACGCCCCTTGATTGGAAGCAAATGTGGCAGGTTGCATATCGATTAACTAGACATCCATTGTCTACAATTTACTTTCCATATAATACAAGACTTTAACCAGCCGGACCCATTCCAGCATATTCCCACTCAGATTTTCATGGTCCTCATTCAGGTCATACCCCTTAAGCGGAGGTCTCATCTAAGTTATCATACTGTCCATCCGCCGCAAACGCTGGCTTCCTCGATCCAGCAGCATCAGCTCCAGCCTCAGCGTTTTGTCGTTGGAACTTATTCTCCGCCGCTCTTCCCGGATCATCCTTCGTGGCGATCTCACTGTTAAAACTCGCATTTGGAGCATCGCTATCGAAGTCACCTTCCGTGATATTCTTCCCCTTAGGAGCAAAGACACCTTGGTTCTCTAAGACACCATCCGCGGAACCGGAATATGCACCTGTTGGCGCGATTCCACCGTTATTGGTACCGCTGCCGGTGGTTGTATTGTATGGTGTGGAGCCGGAATTCGAGCCTCCTTGAGTGTTGTATGTCGGACCTACACCTCCCTCCTTTCCGAGATTACCACCAGCCTTGAGACTCGCGGATTCACTCCAGCCCTCTTGAGCTTGGCGTGCTTCGGCATCTGGAGCGGATCCTAACGTCGTAGCACCAGAGGTATCTGTGTTGTTCGTTGTCGTCCCCTTCGATGGCTGTTTGGACGCCGCTACCCCAGGATTCCCCGAAGCGAAGTCACCGCCCGAAGAGAGTGATTCTGCTGCTAGGGAATCTGATGTTACCACACCAGTTCCTTCATTGACGGGGTTGCGAATTGATGCGGGATCAGTGGTGACCTATAGTATTTGTTAGTCAGTCCTCACTTTCAAGAGACAGATTACGCTTCCTAATCATTCAGTGGCTCTTGAATCAGGAGGAAGCGACAATTGACAAAGATGTGAAGTAGTTCGTACCTTTGTTCCTTCTGAAGAACCCATGGTGTTTGTGTAATTTGTGTAATATCAGTTTCCAGTTTCTGTGAGGTGTGAACTTCGAGTTTTCGAATGTAAAGTTGATTCTCTGAAGCTATACGGCGTATCGAGTTTCTGATGTAGAGTGTAAGATATTCAATGTTTATTAAGGGTACGGTAGGTAGCCAAGCAGTTTCGTACTTATGACCTAAGGGAAGAATTACGTTTTGTGGATCTAATGATGTCAAACATACATAGTTCCTTAGGTCATCGTTGATCGCGTGCGGCAAGTGGCAGACCCTCAAATTCAGCACAGGGCAGGGCATGAGGCACAATTCTAAGGTTATCACTCTGGCTAAGCCCTTACATTGATAGCTTCTGTCATTCACTAATTTATCTTGATTTATATCTGCTTAAAGTCATATGACAACTTCACTAGATGCATATAGCTGCAGATTTGGTGAGGATTTCATATTCCATGCCATCACCCATAACTCCTGAATTTATGCCCTCTCTCAGATCAGGATAATGCTTTACTTCAGTTCGCTCGAGGGATCACTCTTGTGTGGGTAGCCGTAATCCTTTCCCGTCGTCTGAGCTAGGCCAGCCTTATCCTTCTTGTCCCTGGTTACAGCGTCGTTCGGAATGCCCTCCAAGCCGTCCTTTGCCGTCCTCCCAACATCAGCATCTGCAGTTACGGGTTCCCTCAAAGCTGAGGAGGCGATGTCACCCTCCTGAGCGCCAGAACCAACATTCACATTGCGAGCGTCGGCTGAGTTCCAATCTGATGCAGTAGGTGGTTGATCGGGAAGAGGTAGGTTTGACTTGCGCTCATCGATGATGTCCTGCTTTGACGACATGGTTCAATTCGTGTGTATCTATAGTGTAATGTTAGCTCTAGCTTCTGAGAGCGCTAAAAAATTGAGCAGTTCCCCTCCATAAAAACTCGTTATGAAAACCAGGGTAGTAGGAATCAGAGGTTGAAGAGATTCAACTTACATTTTGAATTGCTAAAGTTAGTATTGAAGTCGGATGAATTGTTGAGTTGATGAGAAATTGAGTTGTGGAGAAAATCTTAGTGGAGAGGGGCAGAGAAACTGTGATTTATGAAGCAACGGATTGTGATCACGAACGTGGGGCAATGATGTCATGAAATAATCACATTTTGTCGATGTCCCCATATTAACATCGAAGATCAATGAACGTCAGTGAAGATTCTTGAAACCCGACCTTCCTATCAGGCAAATAATCGCACCATGAAGGCGAAAGCCAAGGCACTTCCGCCGTTGTAAAGGCCGTGCTGTAGATCCATTGTGTGTGATTATTTTCTACTGAAGTGACAACACAGACATCCTGGTCGTTGCCACGGAAATGTCCGGTTTGTACATGGGGCGCGTGGCACGTATGTTCGGAGGAGCACAGTAAAAACGAGCAGAAAATTGTGAGTAAATACTAGGGAACGACCCGATTGTTGACAATGTTGAAGACACTTAAACGTGGTTGCATGTGAGGTAGTCCAAGAACGCGATGGATGACTAATAAATCGGTATTCTCCACCACATATGGATGCTATAAGCTGAGTGAGTCTAAAGGATGAGTTGAGTCACAGTTGAATAAAACCCATGTATAAAAAGCCTTACAACAACACTTTGACACCGTCGCGATGCACACAAATGCGAACTTGTCATCTGTTACCAGGAGACAGTGCAGCTTGGGTCGCCCCAAGATTTATCGTTCCCGCATTAAATATCCCCCTAAAGAAATGAATTGAACCACGCAGAGGCAACGTTATTGGCCTACCCAAGTACGAGAGAGCCATTGTCTGAACGGTTCAGTCGGTACGCCGAAAATCTGGGGTGTAAGATTTGGGTGCGTAAAATCGTAACGTCCCTGAACTGTGGCGATAAGGTGGTGAGTACGGAGCAGTCGGAGTATGTCTCCTTGATGCTGTGCAAGTGTGAGTTCGGTTGTTAGATCGTTCATGGTAAGGTACGCAATATTGCCAGTTTCAAATGGGCCTAAAATTGTCAGTGTTGATAATATAATAAGTTGCATAGAAGGCAACCAGATTCTTACCCCTGACTTCCTGAATTGTAGCAAGAAGATCCCAAACAGATACCCGTTCACCACACATCCTGAGTTCGCGCGGCCACTCGTCGAGATCGAGACATCTTACAACAAACCTAGCAACATCTTGGGCCGATGTCATGCATATGTAGACGAGGTTGTTCAAGGGATCGTATATAGGTGCTGCACCCATCATATTTCTTAAGTTGACCATATAGGCACCTTCCCCAGCAATGCCGGAACCGATTCCAAGTCCAGCTCCAGCAAGTCCATGAGGTGCGAAACGTTCGTAGAAGACGCCGCAGGTGAAGACGGTGGATTCGATGCTTCCTCGATAGAATTCTAAACGTTGTAAAGCAGCCCCTTTTCCACGATCTAAAGGATCACTTTGAGAATCGACCGGACGACGAGATATAGAGCCTTCGAACTCGGCCGGCATAAAACGACGTACGTGACATTGAACAGCTGCATTAATGAGGTTGAGTTGAGCATCTCCCGTGACGGTAGAAATGACCGTATCGACTCCTAGGAGGGCATGTTGAAGGCTTCCTGCATCATCGTAGTCGACCACCTCAACGTCGTATTCCTCAGCAAGTTGAGGTTTCTCCTGTTCACAGTTAATACACGATAACCATAATAATTAGCGGAGAGATGCCCTTTTTCAGCGAAGAAAAAGCCAATAAGATTGGAGATAAGGCGTTGAGATAGAAATGATGGATAAGGACGGTCACTCACTGAACGGGAAAGGAGAAGCAGCTGGTGAGTTGCTTCTTCCATAAGCCAGTATGCGATGGATAGTGCCAAGCCCCCCGTTCCTGCTACAGCTACCCTCATCATTTTAGTTGATGCAGCGGGCTTTTGGACCTGTGCTTGCGTCTTGGGACGAGTACGGTCTTTGGGCGCCATTTATCTGATACTTCTAATTGTCAGAAGAGAATTTTTGTTTACCTTGTTATTGAAAGTGGCAGGAAAGCCCAGGGCATTATCAATGTTCAACAGCTATCACAGAACACACCAGGCATAAGGAAGCCCGTGACTCACCAAACTAGGATGGTGAGTGCTGAGTGGCTCAAATATCCACGCAAGCCCTTCATATACCCCGTCGGGAGACCTAAGATGGACTCCTTGTAGACATTGAGGAGGTGAGGGATTAGACTGGATATGCTTCCACGAGGATAGCTGAAGGATATATGACCAATTAAGTTGATCTGAGGCGGATATACTTACGGCACAGGACGGTAACAAATGGGCAGATCCCCAGATTAGAGCGAGAGTGGAAACTTGTTGGTGCAATTCCCACACCCGAATGCTGCACCCTGAGTTCCGTCCGAAGGTCTCATGGGGCCCTGGATACCGTTACACGCTAGAGTCGCTCTGCCTACGGGTCTCTTCACCTTTCAGTCCAGTGGAGAGTTCCAACTCGGAGCTAATTGTGTGCTATGGCTGTTCGTGATTGTTTAAACGTCCAACGGCTTGAAGTGAACGCCGCGGTGGCTTTTTTGGATGTGGCAGATCCAGCATCCATATATTTGGCAGCCAATATATAGCACAGGAGGGCGTCAAGTGGTGATGTTCCTGAGGCTTTCCGGGCGGATGGCGTCTAGATGCCTGAGGGATATCGGTGGGACATCGACGTGAAAGTGGGGGCTGGAAGTTTGATTATGGCGGTCCATGCTGGATTCGAACAAGCTCCAATGGTTGTCGAGGATGGAAAGTTCCCCCAAGACTCAGATAATTGAGAAACCGGAAGTTGAACACTCGCATTGAACTGGATTTCGTGAGTAGAAGCCGTGGGAGCCTTGTACTTGCTTAGTACAGTGTAAAGAAATCTCAGCCCTAAGAACCGAAGGACTGGTTATGGTTGCGTCTTAAGTTCTGGGTCATCTGCAGCCTTCACCGCATAGCTGCAGGCGAAGTGCATTAGAAATTAGGAGTGACTCTTTCGATGTTAAAGAAGTGCATAGATCAGTAATGAGATATCCATACTGATCCCACGACGCTTGTACGGAACAATTTTCAGAACTTAACCAGCAGTCGATTAAGGACTTCTTAGGACCTGACCGGTTCAGTCATTGATCATTGAATCATGTAAAAAACAAAAGATAGAACGTGATTTGGGTAGGTCCGCATAGAGGATTATTTGTATTTGAACCTAGAGACTATAAAAGCTTAATACCATCGTATACAATCAACACGAATATCCGGACGAAGAAGACAAGGTAAATGAAATAACAGTCTGAAATGAGTTGGCGACGTCCTTCCAGTGGTTCTTCTCTCCACCGGGGTCTCCGCTCTTGTTTTTTAGAAAGCGAGATATAGAATGAGGGCCTTACATGTGCCCTACCTTACCTTACACTATCTCAAGGGTATGGGGTGCAGGTGTCACGAAGCCGACCTGTTTAGGAAATAGTGAACGTTTACCGGTCAATGGAAGGAACGCCCGAAAGAGACCCTGTATAGGTTGAATAGCTAGGGAAGGGTATGATCGTTGGGATCGGAGGTTGCGCCACGAGCAATTCCTTGGACCTTCACAAAACATCTGAAGAATTTGCTTGAGGAGTTTTGTTGTTACTGTACGGAGGATAGGCCAGGGCCAATGAGAGCATCGCAAGTACGCTGGCAGACAGGCAGCTTCCAAGCGCTCACAACCACCTGCCATCGATCCATCTTTGGCCGGAATTGCCGATTTGCTTCAGGTTATGGGCAATCGGATAACTGTGTAAGTCAGAGTGTAAGTGGTTGCCTGCTCCGTCACATGCGGACACTGCATATTGAGTGCGGACATTACAAGGCAGACAAAGTGTATGTGCATTTGGAAGTTTCGTTGCCTTGTCCGGTGTAGAGAGGATAATAAAGTGGGAGGACGAGAAAAAAAAGAAAAAGGTCATTCTGGGTTTAGCGGGATAAAACGCCAAGATCAGGTTGAAAATCACGTGAATCCGCGTTTCTAGAGTCTTTTATCGTCCGATTCCCTTACATTCCGTGTTCCTATGCATTTAATAAGCTCCAATTCCTCCGTTTCACGGAGAATCGATATAATACATTTATTCATGTCCAATTACAATCTATACAGTTCTTTCGTATGTAAGAATGCTTGATACGGGTATCTGGTGGCTTGACTGATGTTGTCGGGATCGACTTCAAGAGGATTACGGCATCGCTGATTACGACATGAGCGTTCCGAGCCGAGCGTTCGCTAGCTCGGACCTGGTGGACCACGGACCTCTGAACCTAAGCGATGTTCACATAACGCGTCTACAGAGCGCACTGGACCAGAACACCACGACCAACTACTGCACCATTTGTAACCCATTCTTTTGTTATACTCTCCACAGCCCGCAAACCTAGCGATGAATAAATCCTCATCTTCTCCATCCTCCTCAGCATCTTCTGGACATCATGCGTCTTCCAGCCCGTCAACAAGCCACGCATTCCTCGTCCACTCCCAAAACACGTTATCCCACAACCTACCTCCCGATGTTGACAACAAACCTCTTGTGCGGCAGAAACGAAAGCGAACGAGGTATGTGAGAAAGTTTGACAAGTTTCCGTAAAACCTCAAGCTTTATACACGCGTCATAGAGCTTCCTCGCTCGCGCTTATGGATACTAATAATATGCCTTGATGTAGTCTCGAGGACCAACAAACTCTGGAAGCAGAGTATCAACGCAATCCCAAACCGGACAAAGCTGCACGGATTGATATAGTAAGCCGTGTGGCTCTTGGAGAAAAAGAGGTTCAGGTTAGTCGAGATCCTCACTAAGAGTAACCCTAATACTGATGCCTGATGTCCTGCAGATCTGGTTTCAGAATAGGCGACAAACCTCACGACGCAAAGCCAGACCGCTTGTTAACCACAATGCTCCAAATCCACGATCCAGTTCGGAAAGCGCCGAAGCCGATAGTCCAGAGCAGATTACTAGGAAACCAAACCATATCGAACCTGTATCCGGAGATGGTGTCACTTCGAGTCCTAGGAATGGACAACCACGGCTACCCATAAGTCCGTTAGACCAGATCGAGTTCAGTCCAAGAAGCAACACGTCACCAAATGTTGTTAGCAACTTGCATCTGTTACTACATCCCACGGAAGAAGGTTCATCTGAGTCCACGCCAGAGAATCAAGTGAGACATGGCTATTCGCGGAACCATGAGAATTTGGCGAATGCTGCTGATACAAGCACTATTACCCAGCCTGTATCGTCCTCCCAAGAAATGGGTACTACGTCCACCGGAGTAGGATATCTATCCAATAGAAGAAACGCGTCATTCCAACGCTCCGCGGACGTCACTGAGGCGGATAATTCAGAATCGAACATATTGGGCCAGACTTCCCGTTCGTTACAACGGACGCGTTCTTTCTTACGTCTCGCCATGACATCAGATGGGAAAGCCAAGGTCATTTCGAACCTAGAAGAATCTCCCTCACCGCCAAGACCACAACCCACACTCGAACCAAATCTCATATCGACCGCTGGAATCCGTAGAAACTTTAACTTTGGTGCAGCAAGGGAATCGAATGATCAAGACGATGCGTTTCCCTCCAAACTTCAAGGTAGCACCTTGGGAAGATCTCGAGACTCACGTGCTTGGGAGTTCTGGTGTGACAGCGACCAGCGTAATTCTCTATCTGAAAAAGCGGACCAGGAAGGTAGCGGTTCAGCGGCTGACGCTATCGAGCTTCTTCGATCGCATAGTAGAAGTACCTTAAAATCTGCTTCGAGTAGAAGCAATCTCCTTTTGTCGAGACAAAACTCATCGAGGTCCTCAAATGGTGTTATCAAGAAGCAAGCCAGTCCACTAGCACGAGCAGCTTCGTCAGTTGCGCGACTACAGACCAAAACCTCAAGCGACTTTTTCGCCCCAGAGACGCACAATGTTTCTAAAAAGATTAAGGCATCCAGCGCAGAGGTTGAAGAAGGAGGACTCCCAACCACTGACTCCGACAAGGAGAACTGGGAGCCCAGCGTAAATGGAGTAACCGCGACTCGACGCGCTTCAGCATCCCGTCCAACCCACCCAAGACGCCAGATACTTGGCGAGAACACGCAGATCATCAGCCAGAGCAACAGTTTCGGCTCCCTCATGGACGCAGAGTGTAAAGTGAAGCGATTGAGGAAAGAGCGGACGTTCGACGCGGAGAACGCGAATCCGGAAGATGACGAGGAGATTGCTGCGTTCATGGGGAGTGCGAAGAATTCTGTGGTGAAGGAGGATGTGAAGGATGGCGACGAGATGGATTGTATCCAGGGCTTGCTGAGTCTGAGTCAGGGGAATTGGAGATGATTGTATTTGTGTTGGATACTTGAGTGCGAGATTGGAGATGTCTCCGTTGGTGATTTAGAGAGTGTTGGGTAGAAGGATGCTGCGATGCTGACAGTGGACGGCTGTGTGAGTAGTTGAATAATGACATTCCTTGATATATATTGAGCCCGTTCGAAGTGCTAGTACCGGGTGTGTGCTGTTATGATAGATGTGCGTCATGCTACTCATACGTCGGGGACTTTCAAGCTTCAATTCTCACCCAGATCTTATCTTACCGGTGAGCAAGATGCAGAATAGGGAAATAACTGTATTAATGACGGTGAACTCTCCGTACCAATTTTCAGGATATCAATAGGCCGTTTACCTGTAAGGGACTGAACTCGTCCCAATTATGCACTGAGCTACCTTACGCCCTTTGAATATGGGATTTCAAGCGTGAGCATTACCTCACCGTACAAAACACCATTGAATATGCACCATGTAGCTTGAGGAGCACCCCATTCCGAGAGAAACTCAGGAACCCCCTTAACAGTACCCTAAGCATACAACTGCGAGCACACATACGCCATTACTATTCCTAACGACCAAAACGTAGTTGTTCTACCCCAGAACATTCTTAATAATACACATTAACGTCTCTTCCCCTTCTAATGGTAAATCCAGCTCATAAACCGTCTTTGCTCGACGTTGCATCATATATGTAAAATATCCGGATATCTTGAACGAAACAACTTATTTCCCCCTTTCTGTACGATTATACCGGTTAATTAATCCCCCATGGAGAAAATATATCGTGGTAGTGTATTCTGTTGGACCTATTACTACATTGAAAGGTATTTTATAACCATCAATTGTTGGGATCAGGTATTTGTTAGACCGCAACCCCAGGTCTGGCTGTTTATCTCTAGAAAACTTCAATGAGTGATATAGATCATTCCCGTCGCGAGAAAATACTAGATGCGACCGCTAGCAGACATAAAAGTCAGTACACGGATAACGGGAGCAGTTTTTAATAGGGTTCGACTGGTTCTAATAACTGACCTGTTTAAGGACAACCTCCAATACGATGCTCATAACAGACAACGGTATCTTGTCTCCATCCTTCGTACCCCTTCCAATCTCGACATCACACTTTCTGGTCTCACCTGTAATAGGATGTGTGCACGCTACCTCTTTCCTGTTCCCGAAGAATAGTTCTTCCAGATCAACTTCAAGTTGAATTTGGAGCATCATTGAATTGTCGTAATCTGGGCCGTATAAACTTTCAGCAGGAGTTTCTAGCCTATCGTTTTTTCTGAAATGTAGATAAAGGATGTTTGACCTCTTCCGAACCTAGGGGTAATGGACTGTATTTTGAAGGGTTTCGATATCCGCCCTCAGAAGTCATATCAACTGTTTCTATCGATGTTGACAAAATTTGCATTTGAATCACCGAGCTTCAGAGCCCCTACCAGGTCTTCGAGTTTTGTTAAGATCCTCTCCAGAACCACACTATTATCTGCAATGCGGAATTCAATCCTAGTGAGCGAAAGAGCGTTCAGTCTCGTCAGGAAGAGAATTAATTTGTCTGTATGATTTTCAAGTTTTGACTTAATTCCTTGAGCATGCCTCGTGCTAAAAACGAACCGATCACGCTTCTGGGGATCATTACTTTACAATGATTTGTACTTCTTCAACAGTCCCTTAAGCTCTAGAAGGTCTTGATGGCATCATTCGGTTATCTTGCACAGTTCTCGAGATTCGTCCGCCCCATGAGTCATAAGAGGAGATTTAGCATTTTCTATTTCATCCTGGATCTTACGAGAAGTGGATTGGAGATTGTGCACTGTAAAGCGAGTTATTGGTGAGGACTTCTAAACAATACAGAGACCGAATCCATACCATCGTATGCAAGAGATCTGAATTCCGTTTCAGCATTCTTACCTGCAACGGTCAGCCTGTTATCTCAGGTCGAGACTCATCCCTCAAGCAGCCAAGGACTTCGTCTTACAGTCTTTATACAGGTTCCAGGCAAGATCTGAGACTAATATGATATCTCCTTTCGAAAATCTAAAGTTAGTCATGGAGGTTGGCTACGAGTAAAAGCATTGAAGGACATGAAGTTGTTGTGATGCTTGGAAGTTTGATAGGCTGTCGTAACCCTCTTAGATCCGGGCGGCTACAGGAGGCTGTGGTGTAGAGTTCAACAAGGCAGAAAAGTCCGATCAATTGCACTTTCTATAGCCCCAAAATATAACAAAAACCAACCTACATTGCCCCAGAAAACCGTCTCATTTCTCGCTATCCTTGAGCGAATATTTTTCCTTACAGAGATCAGAGGAATGTTGTTAAAGCTTGGAATGAACATTTATAGAATTGTACAGAGTTGCACTTATGTGAGGTATAAGTATACCCATCTCAGAGGTTACTCTTCTCTCTATATTCCGAACAGTTGGCCCACGGAGAGTGTGCCATCCCCTCCATATAATCTCCATTTAATGGTCGCCACATTGGCCAAAACTTAAGCGGATAGAGCTTTTCCTCCATCGCCTTCCATGCATCGTCCGGATTCGACGTCTGCGGCTGTATTGATTGCTGTTGGAGAGGTATAAAACCGCATCTCATATAGATTGGAACACCCATTGGTACTGAGGACTCTAGCCATACTTCTAATCCTAATTCATCCGCTTTCTTGGTGGCGTGTGTTAGGAACATGGTGATGATTCCATTTTTTCTATACTCTGGATGGACAAAACCAGTATCTAGATCTAATCAAATTGTTAACTGTTGAACGAAAATAAAGTGGGTGTACAGTACACTGTACGGTACATACAAACATGAGGCTTCTGCATATACTTCTTGCGTGGGCCGTTGAATATGTCCATTGCCTTCAGTATGAACTCCCGTTCCCTCTCTTCAGAATACCAGTCTGGATTAATATGATCAACTTTTTGCTTCCAAGGGTTTGTTTTGAAAATATTCCACATTAAGCCTCCTGCGATTTTCCCGTTCTCCGTATCTGTCACTTTGCTCCAAACAAAGTCGTGTTCCGTAGAGCTCTCATAGTGTTTTAGATACATTTCAGCCTTGCGTTTCACGGCATCCTTGTGTGCGTGTTTGTCGTTACCAAAAACAGGACAAAAAAGACGATATATGGATTGGTCCGGGCTGGCAAAAGCCGTTAACTGACAATCCAGTAACTCTTCCAAATCCGTAAAAGGATCGACTTCTTCCACTTTAAAACGAGTCATATCTGCGAATTTCCCAAATAAATGATAAAGGATAAATCTCCACTACTACAGAAACTTGCATTTATATGATCATTCCCGGTCCCTCGCAGGTGTACTTTGAACGGAGCAATATCAGGACAGAAAGTGAACGACCAATCGGGCGTGATCTAGTAGCAATCTCCAACTGTGCTGACAAGCGTTGCATACAGAATGGTTCATTATATACCTCACCTCGAGCGTTACCTCTCATGATTTACAGTTTGAAACCGGATGATTTAACGGTCAAAGTGTTTGTTGTCGAGGTTAGGTTTCATTACAAAAGCGGGATCCGGTTATATAGCTGCTTCCCCTGGTGCGGAAGCTAACCAACATAAGTAAGAATAAGTTCTAGTTCGCCTGAATTCTGAAAGATCCTAGACCTCTCATACTCGTAGAACTTGAACTTACACAAATTACGCTCGAAGGACCCGATTCCGCACCAAGGGCCTCCCGGAGAGCATTAACTTTTTGGTCAAGCCGCACTAAATCCAGGTTAATCGATCTAATGGACAATGGCCATACTGAATGGTCGGGGTGAGTCTTCCGGATAGACCCCAGACAGATAGGAGTATACGACAAGATATAAAAAGTGAGCATCTGGAAGACTGATAGGCGGACTGAAGCTAAGCACTGTTGGGATTTTACATTTAAACCAACGTTCTGATAGAATGACTTCTTTATACGAGCGACTGGATATATACTTATTATGAAATCGCCTTGATGTACGAATCGGCTCGATGTTTGCAGCGGAAAAAATAAGCAACTAGATGCGAATGTTTAATTGCCAATGGTTACACGACATTATTCTGGTATTTGTCCGATTCGAGGGTGATTTTCCAAAGGATCCTTCAATAGCCAAGTGAGAAAAGATATCCGAGCGAGGTTGGTGGGTCGAAGTTTACCGCACATTCAGGAGACGAGAATCCAATTTTCAAATCATTATCCCTCCTCCCGCGTTTGGGCATCTTGGTGAGGCTCTGTATTCAAGTTATAGATGTCTAGGGTAGGGACAAGAGATCTGCATTAGGGCTACGGGAAGGATGCGCGAAAGACAAATCATAGAAGGATTACTTACAAAAAGACTCCTAAAGTTCATATTTGAACTGCTTCGGCTCTTGATATAGGGGAATCCCTACGGTACGGTCATGAGTTTTGAGACACTCCAGTATGATAAATTGAGGTTGATGATCCGGTCAGGACTAGCTCTTGACCTATATCTGCATAACGCCAGTTCCAGAACTAGATCTGAGGTTAGTCCTAAAATATACGGACTAACGACCGTGCATTTGAATCTTTATCGGTACGTCGATGACATCGTCGTACTTTTGTAATTACGCCTCAACGTTATCAACGTGGTGTTAATTCTTGAATACTGCTGTGATGTCAGATAGAACTAACCAACAATTGTAGGTTATCCATCTTCTCATATTCAGCAGTTATATTTTAGCGGTAGCGAATGTAACGTTACTTGAAGTCCATTGTTGACAGCTTTGCCAATGGCAAACACGACATCGTCTTCATGCAAAACCGTGTCCACTGGAGTGATGGCGAGTGGCAAACCTGAAGAGGAAGTTGTCTGCAACTAGACATATATATCTACCGTTATCGCAAGCAACAGCATACTTTCTAGCTTGAGATTGTTAGGTGTTCATAAGTTAACTCAGAGCCAGAGCCAGATCCCTTACTTCAACTGTTACTGCTAACAGTGCTCTTAATCTACAAACAAATCAAAGGTAAGCAGAACTATAAGATGTCTCGACATCTGTGCAAGTTTTCTTCCAGATTCATATATCGATATGAAAGGCGCAGCTCACTATTTCTCTTGTCATAGAACGACATCATTCCGAGGATCCAGGATCTCCCGAGATCTAGAAGAATTTCAAAGTACTCAAAGTACTCTATCGACTATTAGCGAGAGAGACGCCAAAATGATCGATCGCATACTACGAAAAGGTAGTAGACCGCATGTATGCATCGTAGGAGCTGGAGTTGCGGGCCTCCGTTGTGCGGACGTGTTGTTGCAACACGATGTCAAAGTGACGATATTCGAAGCAAGAAATCGAGTTGGCGGAAGAGTGAGTTTTCTCTATGTTAGGAACTAATGCTGTACCGCTAATAAGATAGTTATACCAAGGAAAAGTAGGAAAGCATTTAGTAGATCTGTACGTTGAGTCCACTCTTTGCAAGACCATCCAAGCTGATATACTAAAAATGAGACTTTAGCGGCCCTAACTGGATACATGGAACCCATCATAACCCCATCCTTGACCTAGTCAAAGAGACGGATACATCAACTCATAGCTGGGATTACGCCGAAGCAGTTTTTAATCGTATGGGCAGCCTCATCCCCGATAAGCGTGCCACAGAACTGAATGAAGTGCTCTGGGAAATTATCGGTGAAGCTTTCAAATATAGCAATAAGAATTCCATATCTATACCAGTGGGCCAGAGTTTGAAAGAATTCATCGAAGAGAAATTACTCGAGAGATACCCGGATTCGGACACCCGGATTGATAATGCCGCAGAAACTCGAGCAATACTTATGGATATGGCAAAATGGTGGGGAAGCTTTGTGGGCAGCCCATTCGAGAAACAAAGCCTCAAATTCTTCTGGCTAGAGGAAACTATCGATGGAGAAAATCTTTTCATACCTGGGACATATGAAAAAGTACTCACAAAGATTGCGAAACCTGCGATAGAAAAGGCGTTGCTAAAGTTTGATAGTAAAGTATCGAAGATAACATCAAACAATGGAGAAAACGATACTTGTATAAAGGTAAAGACAGTTAATGGTCAGATCAAAGAGTTTGATGAGGTTGTTGTGACAACACCTTTAGGTTATCTTCAGAAGAATAAGACTCTCTTCGACCCACCATTGCCAAAGGACCTGCAAGAATCGATAGATGCTCCACATTATGGTGCTCTTGATAAGGTATGTCCTCTTATGCTGTACCGAAGAATCTCTTCTAATACCTTAGGTTTACGTTACCTTCAAATCGGCATTTTGGAATACTGCGGGTTTATATTCGCATACCAATGGTAGTGAACTTACATCTACCCTTGTACAGCACGCCGTACCTAACCTGACGGCTACAACAACCCAAATTCATACTGTACCTGAAAAACTTAAAGAGAACTCCGCTGAGAGCTGGCCTGGATTTACTCATTGGCTGACGCCTGAATACGCCCTCCCGACGAACCCTCATCACTGGAACCAGGAAAGCGTGAACATGGCTTCTTTCACGAACGGGCTTGGCCACCCAACCCTCCTCTTTTACATCCACGAGCCCTGCTCACGCTGGCTTGCAGAGAAGTTGAAGTCAGATCCAGCCGGACAGCAAAAGTTCCTGGAATCGTTCTTCAAGCCATACTACTCCTTACTTCCGGGATACGATGAGAGTTCTACCGACTGCCAACCGTTGGACTTCCTGGCAACACAGTGGGCCACGGATGAGTTGGCGGGAGAGGGTAGCTATATGAACTTCCAGATTGGAGTGGAGGCCGCAGATAAGGATATTGAGAGGATGAGATACGGGATGCCAGAACGCGGAATTTGGTTAGCTGGAGAGCACACTTCGCCTTTCGTGGCGGTTGGGACGTTGACTGGAGCGTATTGGTCTGGTGAAGGTGTTGCGAAGAGAATACTAAGTGCTTATGGAATCACCAGCGATGAGGATTCGGAGAGTAGTATGGAGAACACACCGAAGCTGTGAGCAAACAATAAAAAGAGGATCAAATCTAATGCCCGCTACGATTTTGGATACGAAGAAGCTTAGGGGCCAAGGGTAGGTAAGGTTTGTGTATACAATACAATGGACGATTCCCCATTCCAGGTTATACCTTATCATTGCCCCTTCCCGAAGTGGAAAGATATATCTTACCTGTTATGGGTCATTTGTCTGAGGGATTAACAACATTCTTTAGTAGTCTTCTTAAGTATCATCGAATCCAGATGATTTCATACCTTAAGTTTTTGTAGCTATACTTTTCCTCTCTTCTGTTCTCTTATGATCGTCTCGTTGTTGACTATTGTCAGTTGTGAAGACGCCGCTCTCCCGTTTCCCCGACTTCGCTGAGCTCTCCATTCCGCGCTAAAGCATCTCCTGCCGTATATGGAGAGAACAACAGATACCCAGGCTGACAAACTCAACATCAACCTAACTGGAATACCGTCAAGTAGAAGTACTATAATGTACCTCCTATTTCTTTAACTTTCCAATGACACTTCGACAGTATGTCACCTTACACCAAGGACATCAAACGAGGTCTCGTTAACCTCCAGAAGATACCGTACGGAAGATACGGCACACCTTGAACACTAACGTCTCATATTAACAGCCATGGAAAGCTCGTCTCTCTATCCGACCTTTCCCTTAAGCTTCTCGACACGCACATGGAGGGCAAGCCTTCTCCACGTTTTCCGGATCTTTGCTACCCGCGCCCAGCAGTGGAGTCGCTTATCTCGTTCGAGGGTTATCGTGTCGACCTGCCATTTGCTCGACTCTATCCTCGAACAGCCCGTACTGTATACGGTTGCAACGCTATCACACTTTCACAATCAGTTGTACGGGGTACAGTACGACTCGAAGTCCACGCGCAGCGTACAGCACGGTAGGTTTAGTAACCTCCCTTGTACCCGTATGCCGTGAACCGAAGCTGGATGCTTCTCCACATCTCGCATACGCACCCGCGTGCCGTGCTACTAGACCGGTATTGTATTCTCGCGAGCTTCTCCGGCACCTCCATGGTATCTGGAACAAGACGGCGACCTGCCTAGCACGACCCACACGAGCTTCTTGCTGGGACTCGATCCGGTTTGCGAGGTCAACTTTCGGTCGAGGTTCCACAGCGGGCAGGATACTAAGGTAGCTTGGCTGCCCTTTTTCGCGATCGCATGCGGGTATTTCTAAGGTAAGGTAAGGTAAGGTAAGGTAAGGTAAATTCACCTACCTACTTGTATCACCAATGGGTCAGTTCCTGTGCGTACCACCTCACCACCCTCTACGTCTGCAGCTTGTCAGCTTGTATACTGTCGCACCCAAAACATGCAGCCAACCGTAAAAAGGATTCCACGGCAGAGAACCTAAGAAAAAAAAAATGGCCCAAGCGTCTCAGCCGCCCCGCGCCAGTGCCGGCTTCCGTAGCGATATCTAATCTCTTGGCCCTCGCCTCCCTGCAGCTCAAAACCCCGCCACTGACGTACCCCTACCTCCGTCAGAGAAAGATTTGGCCGCAATGCAGGTGTGGTGCCATCTTCCGTCAACCACCTCACCTAGCTCGTTCCCTTTTCCTTCCTGCGCCATGCGGGAAGGAGAGATCTCCACTTCCTTTCGCTTTCTAAGGTTGTACGTGATGGGGGATGGCATTGGTGACGACTGTTCGCGATATGGTTGGTTGAGATTGTTGATCTGGTTGAGGGTCGGGGTGGAGGGGGGGAGAGAACGGCTCTCTCACCTCAAGATGGAGGAGACTGCGGTGGGGTATCAGGGTCTTTGATAATTTTTGGTTCATCGCGACGACGTATCACTTTCCTTGAATGACACTGACGAGTAAGTACTGAGGAGTACCCGACGTGACGATGAGGTGTTGAAAGACGAGTGAAGTCAGCACAGCCTCGAACACTAAAGGTACTAATAGAAAATCCCATAACCAGAAGCACAGCATCCATGATAATCGTCCCCCGTTTCAGCCTTTTGCAGAGCAGACCCATTCCATTGTTGGATTCCCAGTAGTGACTCCCGTCCGTACCTTAAGAGATATCTGCAAGTTGATATTCTAACAATACCCCGACTCGACAATGATTGATCGAAGAGATCAACGCGCACGTTCTCCCTCCTACAATCCTACTCGCGCGGAGATCACGGCGGTGGTGGAGAGGGATCCGAAGTCTGTTGTGGATCCATTCCCCTCCGCCTTCGATTCTACTGTTTTTGCCTGTGATATTATCATAACGTGCCGACCGTAATGGAACGCGGTATGCTGCTGGACTACCTTATGCTGTGCTGTGGTGTATCATAATCTAGCATACTACTGTACTGTACTCTACCGTGCTGAGAATGGGACTGAGAGAGAGACTGCGCAGATACCGAAAGCCGTCGGGTGCTATACATCGCCCCCCAATAATTTGATGCAAAACCTCACAAACCGTACCCAAACCGATCAGGTAGAGACTAGAGAGTACCTTAAGATAGTGTAGGAAAATAGGAAAGTATCCAGCACGGTAAGGTACACAAAGATACTGCACCCTCCCAATGCATCGCCAAAGGTACCCAATCAATCCCCAACGAAGACTCGAAACCGACCTTTCGAGCCTCCTGCAGCGGCAGAAAAGCTGTCGTGTAACAAGCCAAGGGACGGCGGCATGGGGGAAAGCGGGTGAGTGCGGGATCTGCGATTGCGGGTCGGATGTGCTTGGTCGGGTCTGTCTGGGGGAGATAAGGGGGAAAGGGCTGGGAATCGATGTGAAGAGTTATTTCTTTCGGGGGAGATGGGACAATGGGGCAGAGGGAGTTGTACTTGGTCTCCTAGTAATTTGGCAGGTACGGTAAGCACCTTAGACAGTCGAATTGCGGTGGACGTGATATCCGGACGCCACTACGTCGCTTGAAAGGGGGATGATGAATATGTGAGTCTTGATACACCAATAGCCTTGTGGCTTCCTTGTGATTCATCTACATAATATGTAGCGATACAAAACCCCCTAAAATACCGAGAATTGAGAAATAAACGAGGAATGAAGATGTAAAAAAAAAAAGAACTGGCTGCTTTGGGGCCGTTGAGAACGCTCTACTCGGTCTCGAACGATCCAGCACTTGGATTCGTGAGACATGAAATAACGATGGAAAGATTCTGCCATGGCGAGAAGGTTGGGACATGATGCGGGAAATAATCAAAGCGAGTGTTAGGAATACAGGGTTATGAAGGGGGTTACAGGACCGGCCATTCAGAAATGAAGTCTTCTAATGAGCCGTTCTTTCTAGTGGTATATCTTAGTTTGTTCGTTCTGATACTGGCCTGACAATGTATGAGAAAAGAAAAAGAGTACAATGACGGAAGAACAACTTCCCAAACTAAGATGTTACATTCCTTCCTATGAAAGCTAAGTAACTTTTAGTAGGTTCACAGTTGACGAAAGAAATGTCATCGGTTCATGTTTTGGTTCGCGCGGTGAAGAATCAGGTATTGGGTATCTTATGCTGGTGTTTTCGTTTCTCGCTGTGTATATGTGGCGGCCGTTAGATGTGTTGCTAAATCGTCGTCTCTGGGTACTATTATGTTGCGTTGCGCCGGCGCGAGTTGACACGATCCAGACTGTTCTTCCTTGCCATGATGTAGAACACTGAAATATGACTCTTTAAGGAAATCCAAAACACAACCAGTACTCCAGCCAATGCAGATGATGATTCATGTATCGCCCTTTCCGGTGCATAATTTTTCGATCATTTTCTCAATTCCCATCTAATCTCTTCACCCTCATCGTCCACTTGTTGAAACCAGGAGGTAAGTTAAGAGCCTCCCACAGAGGTCGACGTCGACGTCCGCGACATTTCTCCTCTCCTCTTAGCTTCCTCGCGGATTAGCTTCTCGATCAGGTCTCCCTGCGTTGGTTGGCCCGCGCGAGCTGCTCCCGCTATGAGATAACCACCCTGCTGAGCTTCAAGCTCCAAGGGGGTGACTGGACCAGGACTACCCATCGGAATGAGACGCGGACTAGTTGGCTTGGGACCTCCAGCCTGCTTGGCGGAAGGTGATCTCTGGTGTCCTGCGGCGAGAAGCTCTCGTTGGTAGAAATAGAGCTGTCGCTGCGCTTCTGAGTACTGACGCTGCTGGGAACGAGGAGACATGGGTGGTTGCGGGCTATTGATACCGGAGACAGGAGTATTGGCGGCGGAGGGACTCTGAGATGGAAAATTTGCCGGGTGGAACCTTGGAAGAGACGGCAAACGGAGTGGTTCGTTGGAGGATGTTGCATGAGGAGTTGGTCGAGGGCGCTTAGCTGGTACGCCTAGAGAGTCCATACGGTTGTAACGAGGTGATGGTGGTTGAAGGTGTGCTGAGGTACGAGGAGACATTGTTGCTTAGTTTGGTTGGGGACGAGAATGAGGTTGGGATTTGAGGTTGAGGATGAAGTAGAGGGGAAAGTTCAGATATTGACCACGGGTGGTTATGACTGGAGATATATCCGAGCCCTCGAGTCGCGAGCGAGTGCGGCGTGATTAGGTGAGTGGAAACAAAAATAAGGCAGAAGCTAACGTGATGTTGTACCTGAGGCCGCCTTGGGACTTTTTATGTCTCGGAAGAGAGTCGAAGCGAGAAAGTCATGTACGGTAGACAGTTAAAGTGGTGGGGTGGATCCTAATTTATCTAGTAGCGGGAGACGGGAGTGATAGACGTCTTGCAGGATATTCCACCACGGTACGGTAAGGCCTTGAAGTCTTGAAACGTTCTCGTTTACAGTGCGAAAACGCGAAGGGAAATTGAGAAGAATTTGGAAGGGCAACCGGAATGTTTAAAGCAGGCGTTGCAGGGTGGTGGGATGTATGTATAAGTTGGTATAGGACGGTTGGTGGGGAATGATTCGATTGGCAAACTACACGAGTACCTAGGTTGACTTGCAAGTTTGACGATTTTGGGTAATGCCTTTTGATGATCTCAAGCGCTTACCGCAGAAGCCGCAAGATCCGGAAATGGTAAGAAAACCTGTAAGTAATAAGGATAGTGGAGTGTGGACAGGTACGAGATTCTAAGATATGGCGCGAAACCCTTTTGATTAAAGGGTTTTGTTGGCAGTGGTCGGGTGGAAAAGTGTGGAAAAGGGTAGTTATAGAAGTACTTGTGACTACGATTAGTGTTTGCTCAGTTGGTAACTGGAAAACGATTTTGTCAGATCCAATTTGGCCTAGAACTTACCACTGTGACGGGAGTGATAGTAATGCGATCTGTGATTGATGAGAAAAACACGGCCGGTACTTCTTTCCTCCCTCTAGAAATACAGAGGTTTGAAGTGCCTGATTTAGCGGTCGTGGCGGGGTAGTAACAGCCCAGGTACCTCTCGTTTGCTTATAGACGGTGGGTCGAGACTGGATATATCGGAACGATAGGATGTCCAAGGCACATTCAGGGTTTATCGGATGGAAGAGTTTATCGGATGGAAGAGTAGTGATGGATGTTAACGTAAGGGCAACGAGCAACCAAAGAACTCTACGGAGACACGGGAGGTACTACCAAATAATGACATCTTGAGAGTACCTTACAGTAACAGCACGTAGCTTCGCTTCTTTCCCCCTTTGTCCAACCAGAACGGGCATGGGAAGACTTGGGATTCTAGATTTTGCGTTATAGTAGAACGAATATAAGAATAAAACGATTCATTTAAACAACACATCACTGCCATATGCAATATGAGATAGAAATTTCTACCAACGTGACCCATCATCCAGCTCGTCGCGCTTCGTCTCCCATCCAACCAGCCCCTCCGAAGCGTGATGGGATTTACAACCAGAAGGAACAGAACAACCCACTTCAAAACTTAAACTTGTTTCTCATTGGTTTGGTATCTTTACCGATCACGTGTTGGTTTGCAAAACACCTTTAGCGATGACGCCGAACAAGCCGGGTCTTGGCGGTGTTACGGTCAGTTGCTCCTGCTTTCTTTGACCTTTGGACATGAAATGTCAAAAGCGTACAAGTCCCTTGACCCCCCTGATGGTCCGATTATTCTAAGAAAAGGTCCGGTGTGATGCGCATATAGCATATCCATGATGAGATCATACCCTCAAGAATCGCCATCCTTTTCAATTTCCGTGAACTCCAGTATTCTTTTTTCTTGCGCAAGATTCCCAATCACACGATCCATGACGATTGCTGTACATTAGGCCCAAATCTCATAATTCATCACTTCCGACGCTTGAGCAAGGACCAGCCATCAATTGTGGTTATTGGGATATTATTGAGATGCAGCAGTCATTTTAGGGAAATATTCTCCGTTGAACCCCTCCAGAACCGAATTCCCAGCTCTGTGGGGAAAGGAATCTGAAAGGGGTCTTTTTTGGGGTGATACAACCTTATCGTTCTACCTTAATGCTTTGCAAAGCAGCTCAACATGCCCGTTCCTAGCATACCTTAACATTCACCAACTCCTTTAGCTTTTCATCTTTCTATTGTGTAATCCCATTACCGTGCGCCGAGCTTCTCCAATGCTCTCGTCCCTTGCTCCTCCCATTCCTGCTTCGATATCCACATGTTGTCCTTGTCCGCCATCTAGCAATTTCATGATCAGCGCTCCGGGTTCGGAAATGGCGGTCTGCGACTTGAACTTACAATATTTGCCAAGACAGCTCCACCAAGGAACACCATATGTCGTCTTCGAGGGGGATCTTCAATTCGGACTTTGAATTTCTGCAATGATGGTGTGAGCGCCTGATGTGCGTGTAACGTCGCGGATACTTACATTGAGTCGCTCTGGGTTCCCTTGCAAGACCTTCGTCAACCATAACTGCTTCAACTCTTTTTCTAAACGACTGGGAAGGCCAGGATACATGCTGCTACCTCCGCTGAGCACTATTGCTTTGTACAAACTGCTCCTAACGTCAACGTCTGCGGATTGGATCGTGTTGAACAGGAACTCGGCGATTCCGGGTTGCTCAACATCCACGAGATGTGGTTGGAATAGACATTCTGGCGCCTCGAATCTTTCACTACCCACGCGGATAACTCTTCCATCGGGTAAAGTGTATGATTCGACCAGGACCGTCGTATCTTCACTGAGACGTTGATCTAGTTCGAGATCGTAAGAAACATAGCATAGCTTTTCTTTAATCTGTCGGACAGTCTCAAAGTCTGCGGTTCGGTTGAGAGCGTAGCCCCTTCGCAGTAATAGTGCAATGAGATTCTTGGTAACGTCTCGGCCAGCAACATCCAGTCGTCGTGTGAGGTGGTTTAGGACGGTGCTCTCGTAGACGGGAACGATATGTGTAACACCATCGCCAGAATCAACCACCACCCCAGAAGATAGACCTTGTGCATATAGTGCCAACACCGCTTGGATAGCGACGTATACACCGCCGAAGTTATATCGCTCAAACATGACCTCACACATCTGCTCTCGATTTTTAAGCGGGTTCATCGGAGGTTCTGTTAAGAGGATTTTACGGCCAGTCGGGTCTATTTTCATCTTTTCTGCGAATGTGTAGTCCCATAGATGTTGCATGTCATCCCACCGCTTTACTATGCCGTTCTCCATCTACACCCATGAACAAGTCAGCCTGCCGTTGTGGATAACTTCGGGTTGTATGTGACGATAATTGCCAACCGTGTAGTGGATGATAGTCGTACAGGATATGTGATTTGAAGCATTGAACGCGCCGCTGCCGCCTCGTCGCCGCACATTATGTCTTTTACCACGATATCTCCATCTCGTTCCTCGGATCGCAGGATCGGTCGCCCGACGATTGAAGGGTACTGGTGATCTGGAAAGTTCTATTAAGTCTATTAGACATTCATATAGTCGAGGAAAGCGTAATGTGATATGCTGATCTCGTACCTGTCCGGCATATCCTGCCTTCAGGAACCCAGTGCCTCCGTCGAGGACTGTGAGCAAGCGGAGGTTAGCAATTCAGATGTGACTTTACGCATTGGTTTCAGATTTACCTATTGGAACTTCCGCCATCTTTTGGGGGGGAAAGAGGTTAAGAGGGAAGGGAGAACCTAAGTGTAAGTATTTTGAAACGGTCAACCGTCTACCTTAGCTACCTATTTTGGCGGGGTGTACGTGAGCGTCGTGAGCAACGTCCAGCCATTTCGGCGGGCAATTTAATCCGCTCCTCTTCAGCCTCCGAGACATCTGAACCTCAACTTTTCTCCAATGTATCCTTCCCCTGTCACAATGGCATTCTTCCCTCTCTGTACGGTTCATGAAGTACTACTGAGATGCTGTTTGGCTTTTGAATACAGAAATATCTCCACTATGGCTACTGTCAAGTCTTTTACGACTGCGAGGCCTTCAGACGTCTTGACTTTCCTGTATAGTACCGTTAAGTATACGTTAGGGGACTGCTTGTACAGTAGCTGCTTTACTATCCATACTTGATTTCTACGTCTTACAATTCCCGGTATAATTCGTTCTTTCTATACAGTGAGGTTAAAGATAGCTTAATAAAGTAACCCACAGTAGGCGAGAAATCCCCTAAACAGGAAAAGGGTCCCTGCTATTATCACTTCATTATTCATATATTGCAGTCTGTTACGCGTATTTCATTGATAGCCTTACATAAAGAGCTGATGCTATTGACGTTCTGTATAATATACACTCAATCTCTTAAATATGGAATTGCCTATGATCCAAATATACAATATCCAACCCCACACGTCTTCCTCCTCCTGGCCGTCAGGGGTTAGGTCTTTCGGCACCTCCAAGTACTCATTCTCGAGTTCGTACCATCCTTCCAGAGGCATGTCCTCATCAAAGTGCTCCTCGAATTTAGAAACATAGGGTTGGAACTTCGGAATATCCTCAATATGTCCAACCCCTTTCTTTGAAACCATATCGTTATTCTCAGTACTTTCTCCGGATTGTGTAGCTTGCTCGGTCGTATCGACCACGTCATTGTCGTCGGCGTGGTGGAGACGGTACAGCTGGTACAGGTCGTACATGGTGATGAAAGATAGTACGGAAAGGGAGAGGGAAATAGCGGAGATGAGGATGATGAGGAGAATTTGCCAGAATATGTCGCTGGAGACGCACCAAAATATGGGATTTTCCACCGAGCCAACTTCAGCCCGTAGGCGTGGACCTTGTGCTGCGTCCCACTTTATGAGAGGTTCTTTGGTCGGCGTACTGGTATGGATTGGGTACCCAGTACGGTCGATCGCTTCCTCGAGGCTCATCTTGGTACAGCACTGATCTTGAACGCGACAGGTGGTGCCGTGAGTTTGGGCTTGGACAGCGAAAAAGATTGATATGGTTAGAAGAACGACAAAGGCCACTGCGAGCTTCATGATGAGAGAAGATGTATGATGTTGTGATGTGAAATAGTTATTGTGTTCGGAAGTATGTTGTCGAGGTGTGGAGATGTGGGTGTTTCGGATGTTGTAAACAAAAGGAACCAGAAAAGTTTGGAAGTGAAGGAATTTATGTCGTCTTACTTCGATCCGTTTGCACTTGCACATGTCACGAGAGCGAATATACAGAGGAAGAACTTCGGCGGATACGCGTATACAAACAGAGATATAAAGCGTGGAGTGGGTTTGGTGAGAATTGTGAATACTATCCGTGATCACGGTGAAGTATATCCTACCTTACCTCCTCCACGACTACTCGGCCACTCTAGAAGCTTCACAACAGCCACTGACGGGCTGGGAATCCAGTAGTATCAACCAATTTGGATGTCCTATTCGGTGAAGTCTTACTTGAGCTTAGGAGCTCTCCGTACATTCATGCTTGTCCTGTACAGTCAAGTTAGAGACACTCTGGGAGGTGGGTACAAACCTCCTAAATTAATATCGATAGGCTATTAATATAGTTGGGACATTGTCGTACACTTCATCCTTTCTTTGATCGAAGAGGTGGAGAGACGCTGGAAGGTAGGTAAACCGCTCCTAAACAATATCGATATATTATTTTTTGACCAGGACCTTCTCGTACATTCCGATCTTCCTATATAGTGGGAGTCAGAGATAGCTTTACAAGGAAGCGTACAGTAGGTAAAGGACGTCACACCGGGGAGCGTGACTGGGTAGAGGGAGATATTATGTAGCAGTGCTTATCCAACTCTGCTCAACTAGAACAACAGAAAACCACGGACCTATTCCAAACCCCAATCCCCGGATAACTAAGCACAAATCACTCTCATCCTCATTCACACCCATTATCGCTCAAACACCCCTGCACCAACAGCCAACACGACAGCCAAACTCGCAACGACCAGTGCACTCGTGATACCCGCCACAAGCACTATGCCCAGTCTACTGGCAGGAAACTTGCCGCGGATGATATAATACTGTGCCTCGAAGTACCTATGGAATCCAATAAAAAGGATGATGAGGGCTACGAACAGAAACGTTGCGCCCAAAGGTTTACCGACATGACGGAGACGGGCGAGGTGAGGCGCTAAGGGATGAATCGGACCCGAAGGACCTAGGAGATGGATCAAAGACGGGTCTTGGAGAACTAGAGGATTGTTTTGAGGTAGGAGGGGAGAGTTTGGGAGTGTGGAGAGGATGGAAGGGACAAGAGAAGGGTCTGATTTCGCAATCGTGGTGTTGAGGCGGAAAAGTTGGGTAATGGCGATGCCGATGGAAGCGAAGGAAAGGGAGGTCCGGACCCAGGCGAGGAAAGTGCGTTCTTGAGGGTTTCAGTATATATAGGATGACAAGAAGTTTGAACTCACCCAAAGCCAAATGATCCCTCGCTACACTCCCTTTATTCTCCAACTCTACGCTGCCATATTTCTCCACTGTGCGGTGCCACCAGCTTCCCTGTTCATCCTCTTCTTGATCAGTTTCGTTCCCAGCCCCCCCAATGCTTCTCCTGCTGCCTCTCTTCCGCCGACTCCTCACAGCATCCAGAATTCTCTCCTCCCCTCCGGTACCTTGACTCCCCTGTGCGCTTGCAGTTTGGTAATCCCGCCTCTCTCCTCTCTCAGATTCGACAATAGCGGTCCGCTCATCTGCACTGTTTTCCTCGCCTTCTGCGCTCCTGCGAACAGGACTCATACTCCGGGATCGACTGGAGCCACTCTTGGATATTGGATCCTCCCGAGGGCCTTTGAAAGAGACGGATTTCTTCTTTTGTGGTTGGGGCTCTTGCTCTTGCTCTTGCTGCTGCGGTAGAACTATTTCCTGATGATTTTGGAGGGGATGAGACACAACACTTCTTTTTCCATGAACTCTAGAAGAGGAAGTAGATGTAGCATCATCATTGCTAGCTCTAGATATCATTTCAGCATCCCGCCGAGCATCCATCGTACTCGTAGCTCAGCAGTTCTACCTTGTTCCGCCCAGTGCGATCCCTTGGTACCTTCGGCAATTTATTTTCAAGGTATAAGCTCAGCCATACCGTCAATCCGCACCTACAATGTCTGTGGTGATTCTGCCTTCGTGATTTCTGCGACGGTTGACGTGCTCGAGATTCCAGGGTTGGTGTCCTCGGAAGTTACAGTATAGATTGGGCTTAGCGGGTTGTCAGAGTGGAGATTTCTTTTTTAGGTATGGTCGGTAATTTGGTGGGATAGAAGTTAAGGTATGCCCTTTCAATATTTGCTCGATAATCATAAAAGGTAGAACTACTGTGGGCGAAGAAGATGATGGACCTTCTGATTGATGCAAGATGCCAAATGATTCGGCTATATCACAGATAGAACAAATTTGTGTCAGGTTTCAGAACACTAAACGTTCTACATTGATCTGTCTAAGCTTCTGAGCTCCAAGATCTGGATATCCCCATCTCTAAAGTTTTCAAAGTATGATGAATTGATGATCAACCAATAAAACATAACCCTACGCATGCGTAAATGCCCCAATGATATTTGCCCTTCCGAAATTCCAGAGAGCACAACCGCTTGCAGAAACGCCGGGCCGCCTTCGCTTGCATGAGAAAGACATCAAATCCCCAACGATACATCCATCATAACTGAAAATTGTTCAAGCAGAAGAACCATCCATTTGCATCTCATTCGTCGTCTTACCAGCACGCTGGCCCTTGATGACCTTTTTGATAACCGTCTCAACTGCATCCCAATCCGAAGTATCCAGACGCATTAGTTCTGTGTCGAAATACTTACCAATATCTTGCAACACCTTCCAAGAGTGTTGGTCGTGAACAAAGGAAATTGCGACACCAACACGGCCGAAGCGACCAGTGCGTCCGATACGGTGAAGATAAGTCTCTGGGTCAGGAGTATGATCGGGATGTTCGGGGATATCGTAGTTGATGACCATGGTAACAGATTGCACGTCGATACCACGAGCTAGAACATTGGTGGTGATGAGAACCTTAGCTTCGCCTTTGCGGAATTTGTCGATAATTACGTCACGCTCAACCCCTTCAAGCGCACCACTAAGTTGAGCGACTTGATGACCCTCTCTGATCATACGTTGCTCTATTTCGAGAGCAGTCCTACGAGTCTAAAGAGCTATGTTAGCTTGTCCCTTGGAAATTCTGGACAGCAGCTTACCTTGACGAAGATGATGGAAGACGCGATGGTCATTAGGCCGTAGAATCTGACTAAATCTTCATACTTCGCTTGTTCATTCTCACAGTCAAGATACAATTGTTTGATACCTTCGACCGTGAGCTCTTCATGTTTAAGAGTAATCTGATTTGCGTTCGGCGCGAATTGTCGTGCGTAGTTTACAACATGATCCGGAAATGTCGCAGAGAATAAGACGAGTTGAACAGTCTTTGGTAGGAGACTACGAACATGTTAGTGAATCCGTGAAGAGAGTGGAATTGCTGAACTTACGCTTTAACACGCTTGCATTGATCTCCTAGACCTGTTTGATCCAACATATTGTCGGCTTCATCAAGTACCAAGACTTTCAGGTTCGTGACATCGAGTAGACGCCTCCTGATGACGTCCGTTATTGTGCCCGGTGTACCAACAATAATCTGACCTTCAAGCTTCTTTCCTCTTTGACTTGGATCCGGAATTCCAGCTATAACCTTGAGGTTTTCAAGAAATCTTCCCATGGTCTCTACTACACCAATGATTTGTCGGGCTAGTTCACGGCTAGGTGCGAGAACCAAAGCTTGAGGTTGGAGTGTGGAAAGGTCGCATCGCATAAGGATGTTGAGCACAAAAGCTGCTGTCTTTCCGGTTCCGGATTGCGATTGTCCAATCATATTCGTGGGAGGGTTGAGGAGTAGAAGAGGTAGGGCGCGCTCTTGGATCTTTGACGGTTTGAGAAAATTCATTGCGTAAATACCTTGAAGGATACGCTGGTCGAGCTTAAGATCTTCAAATTTCTTGATAGAGTAAAGAGGATTATTCGGGTCACCTTGAAGATCGCTCAACTTAACGTCGACGTCCCACTCAGGTTCTTGTAGTTGGTTCCCGCCCTTTTCGACGGAGGCTCCATCTCCCTGTGCGGCTTCGGATTGAGCTGGGGCAGGGTCGGGCTTCGTAATGCGGCTTTCCAGTGAGCCAGCACTGGGCGTAGGGTTTTCAGTAGGAGTTTCGGTGGGAGCTTCAGAAGTCATCTGGAGCAAAGATTTCTTGAATTAGTTAAGTAGAGCGCGTAAGTTTAAGGTCGAAGCTGGCTCGAGTGAGTGCTGGGTGAACAAAGAATGAAGAAATGAGAGAAGAAGTGGAGGAGAAGATGAGTAGATATAGTACTAGACGACAATAGTAAAAATTGATCAATAGCAACTATCGAGCAGGTGATAGCTCAATGGTAGGGAGGTTGCTAACTTGCTATTGTGGTGAAGTTGCCTGGGGGTCTGGGAGAATTCATAGCGGGGCTGGGCGAAACGAGAGCCGCACAAGCCACCCAACAACCCCTCGCCAAGTGCTATGCCTAAGTTTGCATTATTTGCGTTTTTTGTATTATTTGTATTGTTTGCATTATTTGTTGAGTTTGCAGTTACTAGCGGACATTTTTTGAAGAACGAATCAAGAGATGCGCCAGCTCGAGACATTGAATCACTTCCTGATGTTCAGACTGAGACCCTGGAAATTAGATGAATGATACAAGAAGACTGTGTCTTTCCATATTAGATCTGATACCGATAGGAAACAATACACCCTGACTTGAATCGTAAACTGCCTATACTTAGTAAGCCCCACTTGAGGATACATTGTGCGGGTTCCTATTCCGCTTCCTTGGAGCCCAAGCAGCCGCGCCTATCCATACGAACTCATGTCTATTGCCCATTATTTGTATTCTTTGGACACTCATCAACTCCCGACAGTCTTTTTGAATCATGGCTGAAGTTGATATTGCCCCTAACTTCGGTCTCGAATTGAAGGTAACCCGCGTCGCATACTGCCACTTCAGGAAATTTCCTCCGCTGACCTATAACGATTATTTAGGATGGCTTTAAGCCTGTCAATGCCTGGGTACTGCTTCCCTCCCCTAAAAGTATCGGGTGTACTTGTTCAAGGCCAATACTCCCCACAGATTTGGCCGACTACCGCTAATATGCTCTCCAAAAGGTCGCAAACGGGATTGCTTGGCTCGAAGATATACAGCAGTTTTACCGAGAACGTAGCGCAATTGAAAAAGAGTATTCGGGCAAATTAGCTGCTTTAGCAAAGAAATACTTCGAGAAGAAGGCTCGGAAGACTTCACTCCTAAGTGTTGGCGACACACCTACCGTATCCCCTGGATCGCTGGAAAGGTGTGTTATTAGGACATATTGTTGCTTGCTGGAGCTTACAGAAAGATCCCAGTGCGTCTATGACCACCTGGACGGTCCAACTTAATACCCTCGAATCTCGAGCCAATGAGCACGATACATTTGCCACGCAACTTATATCTCACGTCGCGGAGCCTTTAAGAATATTAGGGACTCGGTACGAAGAATTACGGAAGTATCACGCAGAGTATGCCACAAAGCTAGAAAAGGAACGGGACTCGGTATATACAGATCATAGGAAAACTAAAGGCAAATACGATGCGGTTTGTCAGGAAGTTGAGAACAGAAGGAAGAAGACAGAGAGCTCCTTCGATCATGGAAAGACTAAGGCTCAGGTCGCTTACCAGCAACAGCTGACAGATATGTATAATGCTAAGGTCAGAACTTAACTGTAGCTCTATGTATCTATACTAATAAGGCACAGAACACATACCTGATCAGCATGAACGTTACGAACAAACAAAAAGAAATGTACTATCATGAATACGTTCCAGAACTACTAAATGTAAGTCGAAAGAGCAAAGCAACTACAACACCCACTAACCCCTTTGTCTAGAGCATGCAGGACCTCTCTGAAACGAGAATTTCGAAAGTAAACTCCATATGGTCTCTAGCGTCCCAGATAGAAACAACAACTCTCACCCGTAGCACTGAACTTATGACCCATCTTTCGTCTGAAATCCCAAGAAACAACCCTCTACTTGATTCCATGATGTTCGTTAGACATAATGTCTCACAATGGCAAGATCCTGCAGATTTTGTATTCGAGCCAAGTCCTGTTTGGCACGACGATTCCTCTATGTATACAGATGATGCGTCAAAGAACTTTCTACGGAATATTCTAACAAAGAGCAAAGGCCAATTAGTCGAGCTGCGTCGTGATACGGAGAAAAAGAAACGAGATGTTGAGAATGCAAAACGTGCCAGGCAAAACATCAGAGAAGGGAAGGATAAACGAGATGAAGTAGAAGCCGTGCGTGCTATTTTCGCGCTTTTAGGACTTGCTCACGAAAGTGAGAGACAAATGGTTACAGCGGAAGTTGAAGTAACGACGATCACGCAAGCAGTCGGAGACGTCAGCATAGGTGCTAAGAATCACAACTTCAAGTCGCAAACGTTCAAGATACCTACGAACTGTGACCTATGCGGAGAGCGGATATGGGGTCTATCTGCGAAAGGGTTCGATTGCACAGACTGCGGATACACATGCCATAGCAAATGCGAGCTGAAAGCTCCCGCAAATTGCCCCGGGGAACAGACCAAGGAGGAGAAAAAGAAGTTGAAAGCATCTCGACAGGCACAAGCAAGCGCAGCACCCGCATCTAACGGAATGGTCTCACCAACTACAACCGCAACCCCCAGTTTGACGCGCAGTGATACGATAAACTCAATGAACACACTAAGTTCTGGGTACTCCGCAACGGCCCATCGCTCCGTATCAGGAGTGAGCACAATAGCCCCTGATCCTTCACCCTCTATGGACGATGCACCAAAATTCAAACCTGCTCCCGCTACGAGAAAGAATCGTATCGTCGCTCCCCCACCTGTTCAATACATCAAAGATACCGGCAGCGATGTTGGTAGCAGTAACGGTGACTCCAATAAGCAACGAGGGAATATGATGTATCCGTACCAAGCGAATGGCGAGGGTGAGATCTCACTAGAGGAGGGGAGAGAGATCACGGTACTAGAACCAGATGGTAAGCTCGAACCCCTTTTTGATTTCCTCCTATTCTTTCCCTCCTATTCTTTTCCTTCTGTGTTTTTCCTCCTCTCCTTTTCCTCCTCCCCTTTTCCTCCTCTCCTTTTCCTCCTCTCCTTTTCCTCCTCTCCTTTTCCTCCTCTCCTTTTCCTCTTCCCCTTCTATGCCTCTCTTTTTAATTCTCTCTTTTGTTTTGTTGCCCTCTCACTGCTCCCTTCCAAGGCCGTTACATCATAGTACTTTGAATCAGCCTACAATTTTCCGTCCACTAACTTCTCCAGACGGTGGCTGGATCAAAGTCCGCGCCGGCTCTCTCGAAGGCCTTGTCCCTACCGCATACGTCGATCTCACCCCATCCTCTCCACCTCCAACCGCCCATTCCCTAGACGGCAGCCACGGCGCGCGGCCCGGCAGCACTTATTCCGCTTCCTCCGTCTCCCTCGCGGGCTCCATAAGCAAGGAAAAGAAAAAAGGCCCGGCCGTGGCACCGAAACGCGGCGCCAAGAAATTGAAATACGTCGAGGCGCTGTATGATTACGACGCCAGGAGTGAGGCTGAACACTCGATGAGGGAGGGAGAGAGGTTTGTGGTTATTACTAGGGATGCCGGGGATGGATGGGCGGATGTTGAGAGGGGCGGCAAGGTGGGAAGTGTGCCGGCGAATTATGTGCAGGATGTTTGAGTTTGGTTTGGGAGAAGGGAGTTGTGAGGGAAGGGGTTTTGTAGTTTGTGGATGTTCAGACGGTTCGTCTAGATGGTGGAATGACGAGATGATGGGCGTTGGGGCGAGCGCGGTGTTTGGGTATCTGGTCATGTCGAGCCTTTCTCGTGTTTGTTCCTCCACCCTGCTTTCTTCCTAGACTGGTAGATCGAGAGGGTAGCTGAGCGTAGAGATTGAAGATGACGTAGTACTACTCAATCGAATCCTTGATACCATAACACATACAACCTATCAACCCATAAAAATCACGCGTCCATTGAACGCACTTAAAAAGCGTGACATCCATGACCCACACACGTGCCCCGTAACTCACAACTCACAACACCCATCCCTTCCACATATGCATCCACGACACTCGCCCCTTCCCAATCCGCCCTCAAGTCCCATACAATATATTCCATAAAGCCCACTGCACCCTTCAATTCCGCCGTGGTGCAGTTGGTTCTTTCCTTTGTCAATTTTCTCTAGTCAATTTCGTAATTCCTTCTGTTCGAACCTCACCAACACTAACTTCATTTCACGGCGGTAGATAAAGCAAAATCGCTTCGCGCGGTTTCCTTGGCCCTCCCTAGAGGAGGGTGATCTTTAACATTTTTTTTTCTGCTCTTTTCTTTTTTTTTTCTTTTTTTTTTCCTTTTTGCTCTTTATGCATGATTTGTTTATAGAGAGGTGGTTGATATTCAAGGGTCTAGGTTAGAGGAATAAGTATATCATCACCCTTTATATTGACATCCGTAGTGATTTCGTCAAGAAACAGTCAGAGGAGAGATTCAGGTCTCTTACCCTATTATTGTTGCTGTCCAAGAAGTAAAATCAACCCACACTCCAATCTAATTCATATGCATATCGTTTCTCATCATCACATATCACATTATCCCCCTCGAAACAACCGCATTACAATCTCCGCATATCCAAACTCAACCACCATAATCCCATCACTCCACAGAACCCTCCGCACTCCCCTCCGCCCTGATAACCCGGCCCCCACTCAAGACAACACTCCCCTCCGCGCCCCTAACCGCCTCAACCCTATGTGCAATCGTGACCACTGTAGCGCCGCCCAACTCCTCCCTCAACACTCTCTGCACCCGCTCCGCGGTCTTGCGGTCAATACTCGCGGTTGCCTCATCCAGGATAACAATACTGCTCTTCCTTAGCAGCGCTCTCGCGAGGCCGACGAGCTGGCGCTGGCCTTGCGATAAATTGCGCCCGGAGGCCTCGATGGGGGTGTCGAGGGTCCAGTTGTAAGAGGGATGCGCGACGAGGGCGAGGACTTGGGAGAGTAGGGGGGCTGGGTAGAGGGATAGGGGGTCGAGGTTCGTGTGGAGGGTGCCAGGGAAGAGGATGGGGTCTTGGGCGAGGAAGGTGATGCGTTGGCGGAGGATCTGTTTGTCGACTGTTGAGATGTCGATGCCGTCGATGAGGATGCGGCCGGACGTTGGGGTGACTTAGATGATTTAGTATGGAAGGGTTATGTGAAGGACATTGGTTGACGTACTTGTAGCGAGTAGTGAGAGTGCGAATGTACTCTTCCCAGAGCCTTCATCGGGCGTTAGTAGATTCTAGTACGAGAGAAGGATCACTAACCAGTTCGTCCCACGATGGCAGTATTGCGGCCAGCCTTTAGTGTTAGGGAAACATTCGATAGTGCGGGTTCGAGAGTTGGAGCATATTTGATGGTCACATCCTCAAACACAATATCGCCGTTCTGGCTAGGCCACCATGCTGGTGGTGTAACATCTCCGGGAGGTTCCTGTTCGAGATGAAGCAGCTCTACTACGCGTTCGACCGAAACAAAGTCCATTTGTAACTGGCCGTACTGCCGGCAAAGGGAGTGAGTTGCATTGACAACTGGGATCTTGTCAACTTATTATATATTGAAACATAAGAGAGTGACCTACACTTCGAAGCTGCTATAAGAACAAATGCTGTCAATCCAGGAGATATTCCTATATAAAGTGCCAAGCAAGTTAGAACGAAAGTAGACGTAGCTGACAGTGCGTCGAAGCGGTACATCAACCACGCCTGCAAACTCCAGTAAAAATGGTCCATTTTCTGGAATGCGTCCGTGACTTCTATAACCCGGTCCTGAAACCGAGACTGTGTACAGAAAGCTACATGCGATAAGCACCCAATCCAATATATGGGCCCCATTACGTACCTCTGACAGTAGTCAAGCCCTCCACTAGAGCACCGAAATTCGACATCAACGGACTTAAAGAAACCATCTAAGCGACCCCTGATTAGTGTGTCTTGCGCGATACACAAACTGAGTACTCACCTCTAGTCTTCGCAAGCTCTGTGAGGTCGGTAGGAATCTCTGAAATATGTATATAAATCCAGCAGCCAGCGAAAATGAAAATACCAGGAAACTGGGAGTAACCGAAGCAATCACTACAACTGAGAATATGAGTGTAACCGAATGTCGAGCGACGTTATAGAATTTCTGACTGATGTTCCCGTCGATGGTGCTAATATCCGATGTCAACCGATTCATCAGTCGACCAACCGGAGTGACATCGTAGAATCGAAATGTTGCGTGACTGACCCGTTGCATTACGTCCTTGAACATTTGGCGTCCAGCAGAATACACGATGACAGCCATAAAGATTTGAGCGACTACCCAGGTGGTGGCTTCAGATATCACTATGAAGAAATACCACCATAGCCATGGCTTGACGTTGTCTTCGGGGGGAGGTAATCTCTTCAGTGGATTCGAAATGGTTTCTTGTCGGTCAGATTCTCCATATGCTTCGCCCCAGTACTTCAGGAACCAGTTTTCACCCGTACTACTAGCCCTATATAATACTATGGTGAGGATCAGAAGAGCCCACCACCTGAGTTTCCCTGCTTTTACATACTCCCAGTATATCGAAGCCTGGACGCCTCCATGTGACCTATGCTCATCCTCGATGAATTTATCAGGGATCGCAGCTTCCATTTCGTCATGATCTTGGGTATGGAGCTGTTGGATATGCTCTTGTGATGTTACGCTCTGAAGGTCTTGCAAAGATGTCGTTTCCGGATCTAAGATGTTTGCCTGACCGTCGGTAATCTCAACAATCTGAGTTGCAATCCCATGGCAGAGTTCTGTTCGATGGGTGGCGAGTATTACGGTTCTACCTTCTAGTAACCTACCCGCAATGCATCTCTTGACGATGAATTCTGCAGTCTGATGGTCAAGTGCCGAAATAGGATCGTCGAGAAGGAGAATCTTTGCCCTACTGTAAACAGCTCTAGCCAATGCTACTCTCGCCCTTTGACCGCCACTTAAGCCGACTCCATTCTCGCCAATGTTAGAGAGGTCTCCGTTCTGGAGATTAGCCATATCGGGCATAAGAGCACATGCCTCTAGGACTTCTTTGTAACGGACCTCGTCGTACTGGGCGGAGAATAGGATATTTTCTCGGATACTCATACTCTGCAGCCACGGCATTTGCGCACAGTAGCCGATCATTTCGTCTGGTCGTACCAGCGTTCCCTCTTTTAAGTCCAATTCCCCGAGCAGAGCTTGAAGCAGAGCAGACTTGCCGGCTGCTACCTTCCCGCACACCACAGTGAGTCCCGGCGGAAATGAAAGGTTAAGATATTTGAGAACAAATTCGTTGGCGCCCGGCCAAGCGAAGGATGCATTCTCCAAGGCAAGCTCAGTAGCATTTGTATGCCGCATCGTAGAGTTGTCTTTATCTGGTTCGTTCATAAATGATTCCAAACGACCAACAGCTATGCTAGCATTGAGCAGTACAGTGATTAAATTTGGTATCTCCCGCAGATTGGATTCCAGCATCGAAAATAACTGCAGCGCGGGGAATGCAATATCCACTCCTAAGGTCTGACCAGCCCAAGCAGTGTAAGCGTAGAACGCTACAAGTGGAAATAAGGTGCTCCCGAATGCATTAGAAAAGGTGATCATTATGTTCCATGCGGCTGTGATAATACGAATGTTTAACTCATGTTGTCTAGCCTCGAGAATGTGCTTTAGCCAAGCATCTTGCCAGCCGTACCAGCGGAGGTGACGGATTGCTTCCACAAACTGAGAAGTAACTTTAAGTTTACCATCCGTTGCTCTCCGGCGAACTACTTCCCACCGCAATAGTATCCTCACAATGAGAGCGTTGAGGACCTGGGCGACCATGACCGTAAGTATGCCGACCAAACAGGACCAGCCCAGCAATCTCCATATCAATAACACAGAGAATATTAGACCAAGGGGTTTCGAAGTGAGCATTTGAAAGTCCCAGAATCTTCACTTTTTCTTAGAGAAGTGCCATAGCTCGTCGAAGATTTTCACGTACCTCTGTGCAATTTCATAAACATCATTCCTAAGTATCCAGTCAGTAAACGTTATTCAATTTGCTAAAGTGGCATACCTCATCAGGTTCAATATCTTGCCCATTGAAGCGGGTTGTTTCGAATCCTCCTCAGTTTGCGAAGAAGTATGACTCGGAAGAGCTTTCTTTATTAGAGTAGAAAATTGTTTCCACATAACCAAGGGATGAAATCGGGACCGGTCTCTTATGTTAGCAGTGTTACTACTTATTGGTCTTTCATCTGCATGATCTGGTTGTTTCAACTTGTCCCCGATGATCTTTCGGCTCAAGGTCTTCTCGTAGAGCATCGTAATCATTTCACCACGCGATCTCTCGTATGCTCGCCTACTATACCATACTCCGAAAACTGCAGCTTGACTACTTATCAACCTCGCAATCAAAGAGAATGAAGCATATATCAAGGCTGCACGCTTCGGAACTTCTGGCCTTTCCATGGACCGAAGAAGTTGCTGCAGGGTAACCGGAACGGCAAGATCTATCTAAGTCAGCAGATGCCTACCAGCTTCTCGGTACCTTTGATGGCTTACTAGCAGCCAACTCCACAATGGCCAAAGCTGAGATAATCAGAAGATCTATCCCATTAGCTTTGATAAGTCGCCTTACGACTGATCCCTGCAATTCTCGGAATGCATGATGGAGCCTTCTATGTTGGAATTCGTAACCCAACTTCCATACGTCTTCATCATGCAATTGTCTAAGTGCTCCGATACCAATCAAAGGTGCCATCCAGGAAACTGACATGAATTGCCATGGTGTGAGGCTATCTTCAGGACTCCGGAGCTCAAACGTTGGGGCATCAAAAGTTGCGCTAATCTCAGCTCGAGACAGAGAAGGGTGCCTTAAAGGCATATTAAGAATTACTATGACGCTGATGAGCGCTGCCATACAACTGATTAGGTTGGGTATGTCGGTTCTTCGTAACGGTAACCGATCGTGGACAATGATAATCAGTTGAGTAACAAATATTGCAGCATGAAGAATCAATAATGAGATTGGAGCCGTTTGAGGAGGGAGGATAAGAATCAGACTGATAGACACAGCCTACCAAAAGATGAGCAATAATACATCCCATGGCTCTAAAGACTCACCCATGATGCAGCTGGATAAACCTCGAAGACCTCGAATCTTGGCCAAAAGATGTTGAGGATCTGGAGAATGAGGGCCAAAAAGGACAAGGCCAATAAGATCCGCGAAGGGAAACTGAATCGATATCTAGATTTCCGTGATCCCTCATCATGTTCTTCATTGGTTTCAGTTATAAAAGCTAGCAAGGATCGCGGTTGAGCCTTTGGAAACAAAATGCGGAGAAGTTGGATCAGAAGTAACAAGACAGCTAGAGCAGCTGGAAGCACACGAATTATCGAGAGGGCGCATGGTGTAAATGTAGCCTCCGTGGAATCCTAAGCAAATAGTCAGAGCCTAAGGATTTATTGAACGCAGGAAGGAACCCTACCCAAATCGCATGACAAGATATCCTCTCTTGTGGACGCTGTATTTGTCTAAATTTGCTAGAAAGCACATATTCCTTGATAAAGTTCTCCATAGTAGATCAAAAGAGAATTTCTGTCAAGGAAATATTGATCTAGCCATTCTCTGTGGTAGGAACAAGGCACTCGACTTTGCAAAGTACTCTGAAGATGTAACGTGCTGCTTCATTGAAAATCAGGATCAAAAGTGTCTCTGCTGACTTGGCTTAGAACTAGTGTAAGGTAAAGTACGTGTCAAGGGCAACCTAATGACAGTGGAGGATCCAGGAGTTGCTGGCGCTTTCTGCTCCTATCTACTGGTAAGGTATACTGTAAGGTAAGGTATGTGCTCGCTGTGCCTTCCTGAGCTGTTGTTGTTGTTCGAAAGCGGTGTGGCAAGCCGTGGCAGTTGTCCACATCCCTTCCATTGTCCGTTTGCATGTTAAAAGGACTAAAGACTGGTGGGCAAGCGAGCTCCGTTCGAACTCCGCAACGAACAACAAGTACGTAGTGTAACTTACACCCCGTCGAAATTGTTTGTATAGGACGTTTAACATTTGACCCCTATCAAATACAAGTTCGTCCCTTTAGTACTCATTTGTGGTTACTGTCAACTCTGTAGATAGATCAGCTGTGCGGCCACCTGCGCCGTCGAGTGGATCATGACTTAGCGGTGTAAGACTACCTAGAACACTCGTGTTGTTCTTAAGTCCGTAATGCGATGTTGAATCGATGTCTCAACGAGACTCGGAGACTTCACTTCGCAAGTAAAAAAGATAAGTAATATGGATGGGTGCTATCGGACGCAATGCCGACGCGAACAACTTCATTCATACTTGATCGTTGCAGAACAATCGAACAAGCGTAACTATCTGTTCCCTGAAACAACCTTCCCTTGCGATATCCCAACTCAACTATAATCTGCCTTCCGACTTCTATCCCCCGATCCAAGCCCTTAGTCTAAAACCCATCATCCAATATGGAACAGAACGTAATAAGTCATCAGTCCGAGCTGACGAGATCGGATCCACCGTAGAATCGAAGTCAGAACGAAAAATTGAATCGTTCGCCATCGACGCTCCGAAAAATCGAATTTGAAATAGAAAAGAAAAGAAAGAAAAGAAAACAATCAAGTGGAGAATTCTATCTAAATTGGGGATGTTTGCATCCCTGCAACATGAGCGTGTTCTCATCATCAGGATAAAATCCCAAAATATCCCTTTACGCCTTTGAAGATTCGGGGTATCTCGAAGAGTAACGACAGGGTATGAAATACAACAACGAATGACCTCCCAATGCTGTCATGACCAAAAGAAGAAAAGAAAAATAAAACATTCCTTATGTTGCGCGTACGGTATATTACAAGAAAAATACAAAGTTGATGCGACGGTTAATGACGTGTCAAAGACGGAATAATGGAATTCGTGATGGTATGTGAGGTAGACGTGCCTAGTACAACAACCTTTAACGGTCGAGCGTGTTGCTGCGGCTGAAGTTTCCACGCTCTTTCTTTCGCCCAGATGGTGTGCGGCTGAGAAGTTTTTGGAAGATTCCCCTGCTGGACTCTTGCCCGGAAGGACTACTTGGATTTTCCTCAAGATTAACAGGACGTTCCTTTTTGATCTTAACAAAAAGACTAGAGAACATGTATGGTGTACCAGTCGCATCGTACAGCCGAAGGTGTCGGTAACCTTCTCTAAGGCTACTCAATTTCGCCGTGTATGTCGCCAAGGGGACACTTTTATCCTCGAGATGAGGAAGACGATTCTTTTCTGATGAGTTATAGATTGTCCAACGAACGAATATGAGGCTAGGGTTTTTGGTTTCGACACTCATAGCGATTGTCTCGTTAAACATAGGGTCGAAGCCGTTGCCCTCGGCGATGTGAGTCCGCCTACGAAGGGGAGAGTCGATTCCAGACACGTTGTCGTCTTTTGGCCAGTCATCAATACCACCCTGGCTGTAAGCGTTGGCAGAGCCTTTGTCCTCCGCGCTGTACATCTCAAACATGACGTAGGGGTTCAGGTTTGCGTCATGATTCAGATTCCGTGGCCTGGGAAGCTGCTGCACGGAGACGATTTCCACGGAAAACTTAACCTGTGTCTTTATTTTTCTTCCGGTGATCTCCCTTAGGATGTCTTTAGCGTCTTCTGGAGGTCGAAGTTCCTTCGGTTTGAGCACATAGCCTGTTCTATCGGCACCGGCTGCAAACATGGCTTGATTGAGTTGCATAGGAATATCATATGTCTGCCAGTTCAGGGCCGACATCTGGACTCCATGGCGCCATGGCTTGAGCGGATTGAAATTGTCGGAACTCACACGGTAAAAGCCGGGATATACCCGCATCAGATGGTGTTTGTTGTGCTTCTCCAGGCATGCAATTGCATCCTGTTCATTGCCAGCGGCCTTCTTGAAGGTTCCCTCGGAGAGAGAGAACACATGGTTAAAGGTCTTCGCCCCGGCGTCCTTGAAACTGGAAAACGTGACACCTTGGGTGTAAACCCCTAATTCTCCGAGCACTTTAGTAATTTTGCTCGGTTTTGCCTTCTTCCTCGCTTTCGGCGGATTTAGGTAGTCGCTGTCTTCGGCAGAGCTGACAGGACTGCCGACAGAACTGGCCCATTCCCGTGGCGTAGCAAAGAAGCTACCGGCCCTCTCCGGCGGACTCATGTTGTAAGGACTACCGAGGAGCGGCGAATTAGGACCCGTAGACGTGTCCATAATTATTGGACGTGAAATAGGCGAACTAAGGCTCCGTTCGCGATTACTTAATGCGCTTTCAAGTACTGGTGGATATTCTTCTTTTGCGTGACTGCCCTTGACCTTGATTAAAATCTTCCCCTTTAGTTCTTCTGGAGACGGCAGTGCAGAGGACTTTTGTTCTATCGGTTTTGTCAGCAACTTATCGCCAAAGACGTCTTTCATTATCCTGGTCATGATTGTTTGTTGCTCGGGGTTACAGTGGACTTCGAGAGAGATTATAAGTGGATAAGGAGATGCCGAGAATGCATATCTTGCGATGACTGCGATGCAGTCGGCAAATAGAACTTTCGATGTGAGACTACGCCCATGCGTTACCAGTGGTCTGCCATCTGGACCGTCCCAGCAGTCTATCTCGATGCAACGACAGCCATTCTGTAAAGCCATTATGTAGGCTTCTGTGCTGGAGCGGTCAGCAATTTGTCGTCCAGTCAGGTAGGTATTATGAGAGCTGTTGATGAAATATTCATTGAGCGGCCGGTCAAGCTTGAAACTTCCGGATTTCGGGACTCCTTCAAGGACGGAGTTTTCATCGGATAGGAGGAATGCTTGGAACCCGGCATTATTCATGCTCAGAGGAAGCGTCTCAGAAGAATCTTGGAGCGAGGAGCCTTTTGGTCTGCATCGGAGCGCGAACTTTCTGAAAACTCCTTCCCAATAAGTTCGTCGCGCATGCACATCCACGCCTTGGCTTCGTTGGAGGAAAAAGAAGAAGGAATCCATATCCATTTCCAAATCCTTGTCATGCTTAAAGGCGTGATAGATTCGTGTGATGTCTTTCCGCTCTTTGAATTGATCGACAAAGCACTCAAATTGTGGGAAAGTGAGAAAGCCGGACCCATCTGAATCGGCATTTTCGAACCGATACTTCAACGTACGATCCGCACAATTAATCTCTAACTTCCGACAAAGTTTCCTCACCGTTGCTAAGTCAATCTTTTCTTCCTCAACGTCGAATCTGTTGTATGTGCGCTCCATTTCTGACCGCCAAAGTTTGCGAATAGCTTCTTTACTACCTTCTGCAATTGCAACCATGATTTCAATCCTCTCACGAGAGACTTTGTTCAAATGAGTGGTCCATAATTTGAACGTCAGATCATCGGGAGCTATGAGATTCATGGTCTTGGTGGTTCGACCTTTGGATTTATCCGGATCAGTGTGCACTATAGTGAACCATCCCGACTCCATTGTAGCATCTACTCCACATTCTTCGCGATTCACAGTTGCTTCTGAACCGACGCGAATGTCCGAGATGTCATCAATATAGATGGACTTCACCTTTCTTGAACCTTGCCAGCTGACCTTAGCAGAGTCATAATCCAACCAGAACACCATGGGTTTTCGCTTGCGTTTTGTGACCTTGACGAGCACCATGCCTTGCTCTAAAGCTGGGGATCTCGTAGGCCCCTCTGGTAGTGAGGCAACACTGGCTTGGGGACTGTTAAATCCGCTCAGACCAACAGAATTATATCCGTAATCTGAACGGTATGGTCCAAAGGAGGAATCCTCATCCTCCTCGTCGGGATGATCAAGCTCCAAGTCTGACATATCTGCTGGAATATCTGAGGTACCTTTGCTGTCACTTCGCCTTCTAAGCATGACAGGGCCACAGCTTTGGTCTCTGTTGGCTTGTGAATTGGAAGATCTCCTTTGAGTGACCCGTCGCGCCCCATGAGATATCCTCCGGATCAGATTTGGGCTTTTGGTCATTGCCATAGCCTCAGACATAGCGGTGGGTGACGAGGTGGGGGGTGATGAGGGGATGAATGCAGGTGATATGGGTGTGTCAGGTAAGATGAGATGACTTGGTAAGGATGATCTTGGATGGACCATGGGGTGGAGACAGTCTGGAGTGTTTTGGAGAGATCTATTTGTGTCTTTAGGAAAGAGGGAATAGGTAGGAGCGTTGCGTGACGAAGGTCCGTTGACAGTAGATGCTTGATTGACCGAATGGGGAACTGAGGTAACAACATTTTGATCTTGAATAGAACGCGCAGACGTTGTTTGGCAAGGTGGTGTCATGGAGACTGCTGTTCCATTCAGCGTTGGAGAGGGATGAGACGGATTAGTAGTTGAGTTAGACATGTCTGGTCAATAAGTAGAAGTGGCCTTAATGCGGTATAGCGGATGAAGGCATGATCGAGAAGGCAAACAGTAGGGAAGACGTGGTGCAACAAGGCCAACTTCAATGTGAGAGAAAGACGGCGAATTAAGTGTAGATCGACCTAGTTTAATTGTCAGGCCTGTCGGACAGAAGGGCAATTGGGGGGGAGAGATGTTATGTTTACCGCATGGTAATTGTGGTAGTCAGGTCTAATGCACGTATGGAAAGAATGCAATGTGCGCCTCAAGCGCGGCGGGATGAACACTGCAGAGACAAAAACCGAGAAACGATGCAGGCGGTCAGCTGCTGTGCTGCGGGTATCGAATCGATTATTGCTTGCAGTGCTTTGCGTTCTTACAGGGTGTTCTGCAAGAGGGTACGAATTGGTACCGTTTCAGCAGGGCTATCGACTTGTACCCTACGGCAGGAATTTGCCAATCTCTCTGAAGGTCGAACTGGTGGCTTAACAGACGCGACTGGACGGATTGATCTCTTTTGCGGTTAGCTAGTGAGTAAGAGCTAAGTAGATGGTCGTCTTGCAGAGTGTCGTCTATGTTGTGCGGGTTGCGGCGTGAATGGTGTTGGTGGAAAGGGAAGGTGGTGAAAAGGTGCAGAAGCGCAGGTGGTGGAAAATCTACAAGAAAGTTTTTAAAGGAGGGTTGGAGCTTTTTTTGATTCCTCTCTTTGGCGCTACAGTTAACCCTTAGTAGCACTAAACGGCGAGGGGAAGAAATTGGGGAAAAGGCTCGAAAAAAATAATTAACAAGGGAGAGAGATACGTGGACGTCTGGGTACAGACGCAACTTTCTGGTCACCGTTTAGCGCAGGCCTTGCCCGTCGTGCCCGTTCGTACTTGACTGTACCAGTAGTAGCAGTTGCCTTAAACCTCCTCAAGAAACTTTCCTTGATGCTTGCACCTCAAGCCGTTGCCATCCCTGAAGATCCTCTTTACCGGGTTTTCGCATCCTCTGATCTTTTTTCCAAAATGATAATGTGTGTGATACGGCCAGTTTACCGCTGTGCCACGTTACTTTTGCCGTTCTTGGAATCTGTCTCGTCGTCTTACTTATCGTTGCGGCGGAATTTGTGTCATTCCAAGTCATCTCAATTGCCCTGACAAAGAACACCAATCTCGCATTATGACCTCAGCATCACGATTGGATCTGGTGATATCACACCCTTTCTGTTATCAAATATCGCCCTGACCTTCACAGCTGCAGGTCATCTAAAATCCATACACCCAGCAGTACGGTGCAGTTGCTGCAGATACATAACGGCCGTCTCCTCGAGTCCGTGCCATACGGAAATAATTTACGCAATAGAGCGGATTCCACTGGCTTTTACCTTACTCCGTGCAGTACGAGTTTCCCGCCATTATGGAAATGCCCAAAAGGATGGATAAGGGTTAGCAGCTTTTAGGGGCATATGGAGCCGTTTGGGAATAGGGGGGCTAAGATTCACACACCGTTATACTGAATCAGGAACCCAGTCTCCTAGTCTGTCTAATGACGGGTGAGGAGAAGGGCAAGGCGAAGTTCATTCTGCACTGCTGTTGTCCTACTGGCTCCGTGTCTTGACCTTTAATTAGGTCCCGTACGCGGCCCCGAAACTATCGGCACTGAAGACAGAGATCCTAAACCTTCATAAAAATCATTCCTTCGCGCTTTTCTAGAACGTCATGCTCAGTTGCTCAACCGGGTCAAGCCTTGTTCATCTCATCTCTTCTCCAAGCGACAGAAAGAGCGGTAATGGTCTCAAATGTCTACTACCAGTCATTCCATTCTCCATCTACCTATCGCATGTAACTACTGTGACGGGTGATAAGCATGCTGTACCTTTGCACGGCAACAAGAGTTGCTTTACTCAGTCAATAAGATATTCGAACCTCGGTCTCTGATCATCAAAATTTGAGAACCTATCAAAAGCAACTGCGCAAAGCCATCAAAAGACTAGGGAAGAGATGGTTTGAATTGTTGGATGCAACTTGTCCCTACCTTGGAAGATACTTCTAGCTGCTTTTCAACCATCAGACCACTTTATAGACTAGCTTTACGTCAAATCGTTCCGGGACAGCCGTGAAGATAGCTTTAGATAACCGCTAGAAGCAAGTTTCATGGCAATAACGAAATTCAGCCCTGTGGCTTTAGCAGAAATTCAACAGCACGACATGTCCTAAACAAATACGTGTTACTCTGTCCTACGGTACCTCCGGCTAGGTAGGCAAAATACACAATTCAGAAGAAAGTAGGAGGCCGACATGGTAGCGAGCGCTATCAGCAGCAGCATCCGAGATACCCACCTTTCGCGGTAAGCTCCCTTTTCCGTAGCTTTTAATGGGGAAAATTGACATAGATTACGATACAATACCGAGTATCCGTACCGTAATCTGACACCTCCACAACTGGGGCACATGGGCCAAGGGGAAACTGCACGTGGGCTGAGGCAAGCGAGCCGGGGTTGTGTCAAAACGCCTTCGTCATGGCTTTTCTCTTTGTTTGAAACGATGAAACGGCCCCGGCAGTGTGGTTAGATGGCACACTCTAAGAAACCAAGACTTGATGATCGACAGGGATCATGGCAGGCTCAGCAGCTTTCAGACCTTCTGGGTGTGCTGAGAAGCCTGAGATCACACACACCTCACTTTCTAGTTCCTTACCCCACCGCATCCCACGCCAATACCTGCCCTCGGCCTCAAGACGATAGGACCTTGAGCCGGAATCGTGAGATCCAGTAAGCAACCGAGAAGAGATACTTCGAGTGACACGAACGGACGGCACGTACTGTACCTGTCACTCTCTTTGCTGTGCCTCTTTTCCGGCGAGTCCTGTTGGATGATGAGGATTCGATGCTACATACCTCCTCCTGACGGGAGTCCTGTACTTGCAACTATAATTGGCTATTTTCATTCTTAAGAGTCCGGTCCTTGAAGCGTTAGGTTACTCGTACTTGTAGTCAAACTACCTCAGCCGCTCTGGGACATCGGAAATTATTTTGTGCGGACAGCAAGCGAGGGAAGATAGGTACATAAAAGTACCCCTTTTGCGATGGGACAAAGAATTCTCGGGATACGTAGTTCAGCACCCGTCCTACCCGGCTTTGCCAGTTTTTCCAAGCTCTTCTGTGTGCTGCAACGCATTCATTTCCAAGCTACCGTCTAATTCTCTATCTTGAGATCGGAGCAGACCGTCTATATGCAGATGCCGATCATGTGGTGCGATTGCATTCGTATCTAATTTCGCGATGCAATGATGTGTCGACTCATGCTTGTTCCCAGCACTCTCGCGCATAACTCACGACATGAGGCTTTCCAAACCCCCTTGTTTCCAGAAGGTTTGGAAGAGAGGAAAATCATTGCGGAAAACGAATCAAGATAAAACCCCTGATTGTGTCAGCATCTCTGCGAATGAAAAGGACAGCACCCCACACAATCTCACGTACAAGTACAGTAGAATGAATATAGGCACTTATGCGCATGTATTGTAAGTCGTCTTGCCGCAGGTCCAGATGCGACAACTGGGCGAAGAAAATGAGAGAAAGATGATCAGCTGACGACAAGCGGTGAGACGTGGGGATTAGTATGGGACATGGTGTGCCTAAGGCTATCCAATAAGCGCAACGGATATTGACGATACAATCGATAACGCTTGACGACTTTCGGTTCAAGGTCGCTATGGAGGTTGTAATCAAATTCAAAGTAACGGCGAGATACGAACAGGTCGACAAGTCAAAAAATCGCGGAGTATTATTCTTTTCTGCAGCGGTGATATTATTATTCTCGTGCCGCGATATAATTGACCCCGTCTTGCCGCATCATATTCCTTATTGGATGCCCTCTTTTCAATTGAACTTAACTGTGGGGAGTAGGTATGCATAATCTTTGCGAGGAACTACCTTCTCCAGACGCAGATTTGAGATTTCACAGAAGCAGGTCGAGCCTGATGTTTCCGAGCCGCTGCAGCACAGATACCGTACAGTACATACCAATACCTCATCTCAACATCCCCCCTGGCCCAAAACGGATACATTTATTTTTGATACTGCACAGCATTTGAACCATCTCGATGATCTAGCCCTCGCAGAAGCGGCCTTCGTGAGAGCCGTTATAGGATTACAGTAAAAGTCAAAATTCGACAGGCACGACAGGATGCGGGTGCTCGTAAAAAAGGGAAGCGACGAAGCGTAGAGAGCCGGTTGGCACCTGGGGACCCTCTTTGTGTCACTGTTACACGAAGTAACTGCCTCGAAGCTACCATGCTGGGCGAGATTGTGATGGATTGAGATGGATTGGGGGATTTTTCATCAGCCTGACCTGCCGATTGTGCCTGCCAATTATGATTATGCCATAGGCCCAAGAGGTCGATAGCCCAAAATGGACGTCACGATAGAACTTCTAGTTCGCTTTATTGCGAACCTGCTGGATTTGCTGGGAAACCTCTCAGCACCTTATCTAACACAACGAACAACGAACAACCCACAACCCACTACCCACAACCCACAACCCACAACCCACAACCCACAACCCACAACCCACAACCCACAACCCACAACCCACAACCCACAAACCACAACCAGTTCTTCCAAGCTGGAAACTCAACAACCTAAGGTCATCCTGTACCTCGATACACCAAATCACCCCTATCTCTAAACATTCCAACACAGTTCATTCATTTACGTTTTGTGTAATCATAGAGGACATGCGAGTTGAGCATTGAAGAGCAGTTTTGCTCACGTTGCTCTACATGTGCTTCGCATGATCTTCTCTTCGCATCTCGACGCCCTTGGCCCCACGGCTTTTATCCAAACTCGTCAGTATACTTTTTCCCTTTGCCTCAACAGCCATGCAACCTCCTCTTTTCTCCACATCTACCGCTTGCCCTTACGCGATCTCTGTGTCATCAACCCCCCCAATAGTGCTCTTGTTGGATCGTATTTCTTTGCATTAGTCCCTTCCTAAAGTTCACCCGAAGCAAGTAAGAGGATTCTGTACTGTCAAAGCTCGGCATTGCTCTTGTTTCCAAGAGGACGGGAGGCTTGTCCACTCCAATAGTAAACACCTATTCTGGCCGTTCAGCTACAATCTTGCTCTTCGTCGTTGCACAACACCTATAGGGAAGCTGCGGCTAACTGAGTCGAGCAGTAGGTTAGGCAACCTCACAACGTCCGTGTTACTTCAACTTTACTTTCTCCCGTTACGGCAAGGGATTACTTGTCCCTGTTATTCTAGAGCTGAAGAACATATCCCGCTGTGCTGCGATAATGATTCAAATCCTTGTTGAGGTATTATTACCTCTAGACAAAGGCCGCGACAACCGTTTTTCGATAGGAACGCTGAAAACTATACAAAACTCAGGCGTCCTATTCTAGTGATATCTGTAGGGTGCACAGGCTACAGCTGCTTCTTTGTACCCCCCTTTTCCAAGACGCAAATTTCCCAATCAGGGAGCGATCACGATGCATAACACAATACATGACGACGATCACGCTGTAGATTTAACTCCAGTTCCAGAGCTCCCTCGGATATACGCTGACAGCCGTACGATACTTGAACTGACATGGAAAGAGTTCAGTCGCATCTATTTCAAGTTAGATGCCGGCTTCCGTGACAACACAGCGTAGCTGTCGAGTCATCGGCAAGATCGCCGTGGTCTTACCATAACTACTGACTATATTTCTGCTATCCGCCACACTGGTGGAAATATTCTTGAACTTGTCCCATACAACTACCCATGGTAATCTACAGCTGCTGTGTTATCGCTCCGGTTGAGATTCCCCGAACCTTGCTTGCAATATGAACCCCACGAGCCTCCAACATTTACATTCCCTACCTCCCTATCATGTGGTTGATGTTATATTATAACCTTCCGCACGGGCCTCGTATGCTATTGCTGATGAAAGATCTCAAATTCAGTTCTCGTCTCGATATTGTCCTGCTCACGATAATTCCTGGGAAATATCCGTCTCGAACAAGGCGATAAAGGATTCATCGGAGCGCGCCTAGCGAGTGGCTGATAAACTAAGCTTCTCTCACTTGAAACCACATGAAGCACTTCCACGAGAAAGTATCGTCCAAGCGAAGTGGACGACTGAGAGAATCCTCAGTTTTCTACGGTAAACCAGCAACGCAAAGAGAGACGATGGATTGCGAAAGCGAAAGTATTGACGTTATCGCAACTCCTTCTAACGCAATTATCCCCACTGATATACGCCACAGGCCCCGTTATCATCCCCATCAGGAACAAACTCCTAAACCCCAACATAGCAGCTTAGACCACACCTCCCAAGGTCCCCAGGGTGGAGGAGCCCAGTCCCAGCACGGGTCCTCATAGACGTAGGGAACCATGCACCCAAAAACCGGTCGCACGTGTGTGAAGAACGACGACGGTGCACGGCTTCACGCACCGCACTGGCTGCGGCATCAGCTGGGAAAAAGCAAAATAGCAAACATTCCACAGGTCCCCGCGCCCCCTCCACCTCTCGTCGCCGTCCTGCTATACTCTCACCTCAGACACCCCTTTCTCCCCTTTCCCCGCAAAATACAGGACGCACGGTCGGTGCGCCATGCATGTCTATCATGCACTGGGGCTGGCCGCATCGAGTCCTGGACCCCGCTCGTGGGTCGGGGAACGGGGAATATACGCGTAACAAAAGTTTAAAGACGAGGCGAGAGTCTCAAGAGCAATATCAACGCGTAATTAAGCTGCGGGTCAATGTGGGTCTGAGAATTTCAGCAAACCTTGATGTGAGGTGAGTGAAGATAGAGTGGAGCTGGTTTAGGCGTGACTTTGGCTGCATATATGTATGTATACCACGGGAGAAGTATTTACAGTACATGAACAAGGTACTCTTCTGTACAAATAACAAGAATCAACAAAAATACAATACTAATATTATTATCATAAGTGAGAGTTGGTAGTTCTAGTACTGCGGATAAAGCTACTTTTCCACCTTTAGCTGGAGTTTTAGCGGAAGAACCGAGAGCGAAGATAAGCTTAACGCAGCCTAGTCCCGTCCGCCCTACCGTTTCCCGTCACATCTAACAGTAAAATACCTTAAGCGACTGATAAATCGTCTGAGCCCCTAAAATGGATTTTTCGGCGGCAATTTCATCATTTATTCAAATATTCCTGGGACGCTAACTGTAGGACTTTACAGTACCTTTTTCTGAAGTACACTAAGGCCATTCCTTCAGAGGCACGCCGCAGCGCCGCTGGGTTCCCACACTTCTATTAAGGGGACTTTAGTTCTAAATAACCTCGAAGTTGCTCAGGTATTCTTTCATCCCCGGTCCAATAGCGAGATCTGGAACCTGAAATGCGCTCCATCGGTGGGGGCTCGTTGGTTGTGTTTTTTTTTGCGGTTGGGAGCTGCATATTTGTAGGTATGTAGGGAGGTGGGGATCCACAGATAGGCCAAACGCGGACACAGACAACATACATATTCCAAAGTCAATATTTTACTTTATTTGCCCGGAGTGTCTTTGTCTATGGAACCCTGCGTAAGGCTGTGGAGCACACATTTCTACTTATTTCGTTGAGTTTTCTGGGGGAGTTTGTGTGCAAGGGAAGTTGGTGGATGTGATAGATCACATTTTGATTTTTGGATTTTAATTCTACAGCGCCACCGGGATTTTTACATTTGTTTTATCGGGGCATCACGAATCAGGGAGTTCCCCATCATTAATAGACGCATTACACGCACAAATGATATTGACCGGAAATTTCTGCTGTACGTGGTACTGTAGAAGCGTGGTATTATAATGATACCGTGACGGAAGATGTTGTGTAAAGTCTCTACTGACTAACTACCTTAACTCCATCAACCCTCCATCCCAGCACAGCTCCCCGATTTCGCCTCAACCTGCCGATAGAGTTATCGTATGAGGAGTCTCAGAGGGTGTGTCCTGGAACAGGTGGAGACCTGATGGCTGCTTAGCTGACAGTACATTACCCCTCGATTCCATCAGCCTCAAGCGCGTCGTCCTCATCGCTGCTGACCGGAATCGCGAAGGCGTCTCTGGTCGACGCTTCTCACTTCTTCGCCCGTCTGGTCGCCGGTTCCCCAAGCCGCCGTAACTTCAAGGCGTCCCACCATGCTTCCCTCCCCGTACCATCGAACCGCTTCGGACGCCTGAAGACGGGCCTCGGACCCTTCTCCTGGCGGTGCGGAGCCCCCTCAACTTTAGAGTTCGGCCTCTTGCGGGGTGCAGGCTGAGCGGTGTGGTAGCAGTCAGACATGCCGGTCGCGGCCGGGGTGTCTCCATCTGTAGCGGCTGCCGAGCGAGCCGAGTCGGTGACTGCCTGGGGCGCGAAAGTGGGGGATCTGGACCGGGATGTCGAGGTCCAGGTTGACGTGTTGCTTACCTGCGCTTCGAGCGAGGGTGCGAGAGCATGAGTCGTCGGAGCGTTACCAGGATAGTGATAGGGCAGGGATGCCGACGGGAACTCGGTGCGATGGACTTCGGGCCGTGAGCTTCCCGTGTTTCCCGCTGAGGAGGCCGGATGAGGTGGAGTAGTGAGGATTAGGGGTGTGGATGGGGATGAAGATGACAGAGCCGCGGAACTTGTCTTTTGGGACAGCCCTACCGCGAGTGAGGAGAGATGGCGAGGCGGTGAGGGAGAGGATGCTGGAGATGGCGTTGTGGAGTCGGAGGTGGGAAAGACGAACGCCTTCCAGATATCATCTACTGATCGAGAGGGGGCTAAAGCGCGAGTCTGCAGGGTTGAGTAAGGCTTAGTTGATAAGGCCTGGATTTGCTGGAGTGACGCTGAGGGAGATTGCCGGGGTGCGGAGGAGCGTGCAGAAGGATTCGCTGATTGTGGAGATGCGTATTCGGAGGGATCATCAGGGCCTTGCTGACACACGGCAGGATGACTGACGACGACTTTGACGGATGCAATGTCATGATTTGAGGGTTGTTGGATCGAGCCGTTCTCTGCTTTGTTGGAATAATTTTCCTGATATTCCTCATTTCGCGGTAAGTCAGCTTTATTCTGGTTATCATCAGTCTCTGTGGATGGATCCACATCGACGTCCAGTAGATTTTTCCAGTAGATATCGTCACCAAGCGGATCATGAGGCGCCTTTGAGATGTGAGTATCTTCCAAATTCTCATCTATATCAGTTTGGGGTAAAATTTCAGCACCATTCTCCACTTTACCATCCTCTTCTTCTTTTTGAACCGAAGGAGAAGAACGAAAGATTAATCGAAAGGGGTGAACATTCCAATTATATCGATCCTCTACTCTGGTTGGTGTGTTTCGAACTCGCTTTTCATATTCTCCATCGCTATCCCCATCTTGACCTCCGTTCCCATCTGCGTGTTCCTCCGTATAGCCCGCTGGCGAATGCTGTGCGGCATTGATTTGAAAGTCAACGTCTTCCTCGGATTCATCAGAGTCAACTTCGGATAAAATCAAAAGAGCTTCTGAATTAGGTTCGACCCACTTCTCATGTTCTCTCCGAAGATTCTCCTCCTTGCTACCTGCACCGTCCTTGACTCTCTGAGTAGGCCGACTATGATGTTCTGCTAAAGACCCATAAATCGAGGTGCTACTGAGAAGTTGTCGCAGACAGTCATCTTCTTCGCGCTTGCGGGGAGCTCCTTGCTGCTTGTATTCGGGTACCTGGATAACCGGCTGTTGCTTCTCATGGAACCCTTCCGTTTCCTCGGGTATGGGATGGATTTCTCCAGATCTGAGATTAAAAACCCTGTTAAACCTCTGCTGCTCCTCGTAAAGTGCTTCAGTTTTATAAGGTATAGGTGTAACAACTTCTGATCCGAGAGGAGGGATCTTGATGACCCGTTGTTGCACCTCGTCAAACATCTCATTTTCCGCGTCAAGGAGCATTGAATCAGATGATTCCAACCCTCGCCTCCGATCCTTTTGCTGGTCCAGGACTATGTCCACACTCTGACGCACCGATGTCTGACTGTTCAGAGCTTCAGTCCCTATTCTGATGCGAATGTCATTTGTATCATTACGAAGATTCAAAGCTCCGCTCATAAAGGGATCATCGTCTTGCGGCAAACCTTTGCGTAAGACGTCGCGTCTCAGCGGAGGCTCACCACTCATTCGGAAAGAATTGCGAGCTACCTTCCTCCTTTTGCCTATATTTTCCTCGTCCTTACCATTGCTGAAGCTCAATCGCAACGGGCGCGTCGGGGCAAGTCCAACCCAGTCACGTTGTTGAAGAAGTCGTTGACGACTCAATTCCAGCTGTTGCCCACCACCAATTGAATCTTTATCATGAGTATCGTCGAGCTCACCCCTATCTTTCCGCTTTTCGCGATGTCCATGTATATGGCGACCCGGCTCGTCTCTGTTTTTCTTCCGAGATGAACCGTGATCTTCTGCGTGAAACGAAAAGTTTGATCTCTCTCTAGTGTGGAATTTTTTCTGTTTCTTACGACTATCTTTCGAATCTGGGGATGATGTGCGGTGCTTCATTGAGCTAAGGCGTTTTGCTAACGGAGCCACATTTCCGTAATCCTCAAGTATACTCTGGCGCATCTTCGAATGCCCCACGTGTGTACGGGTTCCCTCACCAATCGGAAGGTTGACATTTATACTATCATCATTCCCGAGTAGAAATTCCGGCTTGAAAAGTATGTGACCTTGATTCATCGAGGTATCGTTTTGAAGCTTCGTTCGAACTTTGCTAAAGTACTGTTTCTGGCGAGCCACCACGGAATTGTTATTCTTCGCATGCCTCTGCAGTCTTCCACCCGTCCAATTCATCTGAGATGCTTTTGCTGATGGATGATTTGAAATTGAATGGTTATGCCTTCATTATTACGAGAAAAAAAGATCGAGATAGAGATGGTTTAAGTAAGCTCTAACAAGATCGCCCGAGGTCTCGTCTGATCTACTTTACCTTACCATCTTAAATCGATATGTATCGTAAGATAAAATCGACATAATACCGTGTAAAACGCGTATATTTAATCCAATGTTTGTTTGGTTAGAGCGAATTCTTTTGCATACCTTCCATAGGTTACCATTTTCATATATACACTGCCTTAGATTATTACTTATCATTCTATACTTCACTCTAACCTGCTCATTGTGTAAACTAGAAGATGTGTCTGCATGATTTTGTTGATCCGTTTGGGACTCATAAAGCGCTGAAATGGGGATGGTCCTCTCACTGAGATGTTGGATAACGGTGACAGAATCTTGATGTGCTAAGGTAAGATAGATTCCAGGTTATCTTCTAGTGATTATTCGGATACACTATGTTCTTTACGACTGGAAACGGGATTTTGTGGATACGTGATGATGTTTGGAAAAAGGAAGTCGCGATAGAACTACTTAGTGCGGAAATACTTCCGTTGATTTTAATGTCATAGCTCCCAACTTCTAACACTAATTGTCACCAAAAGTAACGTCCATCCTTCTTCATTCTGTTTCGAGCACACAACTCACTTTCTTCCTGGGCCTACCTTTTTTAACGACATGACAGCCAGAGGTGCTTCAAAATCGCGATCCCCCTCGAATTCTGCCCCGGATATTCCTCGACTAGTCCCACGATCCCGTCCTAAGTCATCTCCTAGTCCCAAAGAGCCCGCTCCAGAAACTCCCCCTCTCCCTCCGCCACCAGCCCTGGAAGGTTGGAAGTTTGTTAGACCAAGTCGGAGAATCTTATCACAGCGCGATCACGACGTATTTATCTCATCACCCACTTACATACTCTTGACATCCTTTGTCTTCACGCTTTGTGATTGCGTTCGCGACACTCCGATATCCTCAATCAAGCCCGCCGATCTCGACCCTGCCGTTACCGCGATTCTAAATGTATTAGACGAAGCAGATGAGGTATTGAAACGATGTCCACCAGAAGATACTGGGGGATCACGTTTTGGTAACAAAGCATTTCGGGTGTTTCTTGAAAGAGTTGAGCAGGCTCAGGAGTCATGGCATCGAAAACTTTCCGTTACGGACTCTCAAGCCGTTCAAGAACTCTCTGCGTACCTACTCAACGCCTTCGGGAATGGTACTCGGATTGATTACGGCTCCGGTCATGAGCTGAACTTCATCCTTTGGCTCCTATGCTTAAACCGACTTTCTAAGCTGCCACAATCGACATTCCCGTCACTAGTTCTCTGTGTGTTCACTCGATATTTAAGATTAATGCGGTCCATACAGAGCACGTACTATCTGGAGCCGGCTGGTTCGCACGGTGTCTGGGGGCTCGATGATTACCAATTTTTACCATTCCTTTTCGGTGCTGGCCAATTATATCATCATCCCTTCATTCGTCCAAAATCCATCCATCAGTCAATGGTCCTAGAAGAATATAGCAAAGATTACCTGTATTTAGATCAAGTGAGCTTTGTGAACAGTGTCAAGAACGTGGAAGGTTTACGCTGGCACAGTCCTATGCTCGATGACATCAGCGCATCGAAGAACTGGGCAAAGATTGAGGGTGGAATGAGAAAAATGTTTGTCAAGGAAGTTCTTGGCAAGCTGCCCGTTATGCAACATTTCCTTTTCGGTTCGCTAATCCCAGCTGTTGAGGGAATGAGCACCGAAGAACAAGCTGGAGTTGCCAATGAGGAGGAGGAGACCGAAGGTGGAGAAATTGTCGTTATGAAGGATGGTATGAAGCACGTGCATAACCCAAGCTCCTGGGGCGATTGTTGTGGCATCAAAGTTCCAAGTAGTGTTGGAGCAATGCAAGAAATGAGAAAAAGAATGGGCGTGGAAGGACTTAGACGAGTACCCTTTGACTAACAAAGGGGTTTATAAGAGATCACAAAACTGGTGCATTGCAGAAGGATTGATGAGCTTTCATCGTACTGTTGTATCTCGTCTATCATGTTAAATGAGCAAAGTGTTTAACATACTGTGGTACTAAACACCCTCGTACTGACTGTTTATAGGATCAACAAGTATCTCTATTACGGGCATCAGTGATCAGAATATGAACTGGAAGTGTGTGCTCGCCTCATAGATAGGGAAGCAGATTCCATTCTCGTCAGATTTTATCGGAGGCTGCAGTTTGTGAACTGAGACTTTGAGTTATGCACAGGATCAAGAAAAGTCTCTAGAAGGGGAATCTTGCGACACCTGCTATAGAAAACAATTAATAGTCGTACGGTCTAGTCCATTCTCCTAGCTTGTGATTATGACTCGATAGAGTCAATGATTCCATTTCCTATCAGCTCATAGTGCTCTTTTCATTCTAAGTCTGATTAAGCATGACATAGCCATATCCTAATATCAGTCGAGCAATTTCCTTTCTTTTCCTTCAAATTACCGCTTAGTTCGTAACATGAAAGCTATTAACACCTTCCCCGTCGCGGTTGTATTTCCTCGTCCCCTATACCCTTCAAAACACCTACTGGCGAATATTTGGCCCTGCAGGATCAACCAAACTTGATTGCCTATATCGTCCGATGCTATGTATGATTGGGCATTGTTTGCATGGTTTCTACTTTGCTGTACTAAGGATCCGGGGCCCAAATGGAGAGCGAGCGTATAGGGAGCGAGGAAATCCACGACGGGAAAGAAATAGACTTAAGTTCATCTTCAAGCCCCATATCAACCCACATTTTGAGATTCTGTTACGTGCTACAGCGTCAAGAAAGATATTTCAAATAGAAATTCTCCCGGTTACACCATTAGCCTTTAATGACTGACTGATCACACCTCGCTCCTCTATTCATTCCAGTTGTCTCAAGAACACCCTATAGCTCCAAGTATCCAGTAACTGGTGTTTTCGAGGATTGTAACCCTCTACTCAGGATTACCTGCAGTTCTGGCCGTAGCAACTCTCTTTCCTTCCTTAGAGATACATTAAGAATTTCAGGTCAAGTAGTCCATGGAAAATTCCCCAGATCTTTCTGAAGTGCGTCTACGAATAATCCAAATGCTTCCTGCTTGAAATTTGAAGCTCAATTGAAGAATTGAAAAATCCCGAAATCCTTGTAAGCTTTGGCGTGGGATATTTCTAGGGTTTGCCAATAATAAGACTACCGGGACAAACCCCTCCGCAAATGATCAGCTTTGCCAAAACAAGCAACCGCCCATCAAGGTCTCCACCAACCCGACCCGATCTAGGCGTGATAGCGGGGTCTAGTTGCCTCATATTAGTTTATTATATATCAACAATTTCTTCTCACCTTTTTCCTTTCCTTCAGCAACACGTAGAGTCAATCGTCCTAGAATCATGTCATTTGGTAATAAAGCTCGCCTCAGCTCAGGTGTAGAGATCCCGTGAGTTTGGTGAATCAATTTTGAATTCATTGCATTGCTCTGATATACTATCACAGTACCCTCGGGTTCGGCACATGGCAGAGTGAACCAGGTAAAGTTGGTGAAGCAGTTTATGAGGCTCTGAAGGCCGGATACCGCCATCTAGTAAGTAGTCTTAGGGCAAAGGTTCTTCAGTCGTTAGTACTCGATATCTCTAACTGCAATTTTACCAACAGGATCTTGCAAAGATGTAAGATATTCTAGCGTAGGCCACGAGATTCGTTACTAAGCGAAGATTATAGCTACGAAAACCAACCTGAAGTAGCACAGGGTATCAAGAGAGCGTACAACGATTTTGGCCTCAAGAGAGAGGACCTGTTTATTGTGAGTAGCATCACACCGTACGGGATGTTTTACTAACCTTAAGATACAGACTTCCAAGCTATGGAACACGTATGGCTCACATCGATGTTGTTGAATGTCCGCATTTTTACTTGCTCTACAGACATCACCGCCCTGAAACCGTTGAGGGGGCATTAGAAGATACCCTAAAGGAGCTTGAACTTGACTACCTAGACGTAAGCTGGTTACTGATTGTTACGATATCCATCGAGTGCAGAGCTGATATCCAGCATAGCTCTACCTTATTCACTGGCCTGTAGCTTTTGTTCACAGTGACAACCTCTTCCCTTTAGAAGAAGGTGCAAACTTACCCGATGGAGACGTCGCGATTGACGATGACGTCTCGATTGTAGATACTTGGAAAGGTATATTTCTCGCAGAGTAATCTCTGAATACTTCATTCGTCTGTTAACTAGGCCTCTTGTAGCAATGCTCAAACTTCCTAAAGAGAAAGCGCGAGCAGTCGGTGTATCCAACTTCTCCATTGAGCACGTAAGTTTCTAACACATCAAGGATTTAGTTATATGCATTGAGCGCTGATATTGAGTTCTTTAGATCGAGACTATCATCAATGCTACTGGAGTTGTACCCGTCGTGAACCAAGTAGAGCGTCATCCACGTCTTCCAATCCGCGAACTTTCAGCCTATGCCAAGGAGAAGAACATTCACATAACCGCCTATTCTGTGAGTAAACCCTATATCCTGGTGTTCCTAGAGATAAAGTATCCAACTTATGGGCCTTTAGGCATTCGGAAACAACTTCTTCGGACTTCCCCTCCTCGTGGACCACCCTGACATCAAGGCTGTTGCTGAACGCATCCAAGCAACTCCAGCGCAAGTCATGTAAGTCTTTGTCTCTTTGCTAAAACAGCTATAATAGAGAAATTAACACCTCTTAGTCTTGCATGGTCTCAACTAGACGGCAAGAGCGTGATCCCCAAATCTGTCACGCCATCCCGCATTCGTGAGAACTTTCAAGAAGTCAAACTCTCGGACGAGGATATAAAGGTTATTGATGCCATTGGCAATGATCCGAAGCGGATGAACGTCCCTTACACTGCGAGTAAGTTTCTCGGTCTTTAATCCAGTTGTGAAGGAGTTCCTAAAATGATCATTAGATAAGCCGCGCTGGGATGTGAACATCTTCAACGACCCGAGCGAGCAACCAGCGAAGCATCAGATCGTTTTGGGTACTTAGATGGCCGGGTAGAAGGTACATAGACTAAGAATACCCGAAGTTCACGTCTGAGGACAATACCTAAAAACAGTAGCTTAAGGAATAGATTATATAATCCAATCATACAGTTTCTGGTGCAATCTTACTTGAGGAATTGACCTTGACCCTCAAAATATGCTTGAGCGCACATGTACTGTATAACCACCACGAAAAACTCGTCGACCACGTTCTCGGTTGGGAGCTCATACTTGCCCTTTCCTTCCTTGTCTCAACAATTATGCAAACGCAGCTAGACGAAAAAAGGGAGAATTAAGGTAATCCAGGGAGGCCCGCACTATGAGAAAACATCATACTGTTCTTTCTTCAGTTGAGTTGTTTAATAATTCTAGGTCATGTCTGAAGTAACGCAACTCATATACTTATACTAAAAGAAGATTTTAGCAAAACAAACTACATCCGGTGAATGGAGACTGGGTATCCAGTCCTATGAGACTTGTACACTATACAGTGGGGTCAATAGGCTACAGCTGACGTATACAGGCCTTACTGCATACCGCTGATAGCGCTTCTTCCCGTTGTATATCATCAGATCCTCTCCAAGGAATTAAGCTTCCTTTATCGTATCAAAGAATACCTGATGAAGTAAGACGTGTAACTACGAGAAGGAACAGTTCTGTATTGCGAAGTTGATAACTGTGTCACTCTTATCTTGCAGATCATCAAGGATCAGAGATAAAACAGTCCGTCACTTTGAAAACTAGTAAGGACAATTTCATGCAGATAACCCCCTTGAGCGCAATATCTCACTGGGGGCTGATTGCAATGTTTCACTACGGGGACGTACTGGACAAGGGGAGCGTGGCTAAAGCTTAATTGAAGAGCACATATCCGATCGACTACTGTCGGTGAGATAAGATGAATCAGTTAGATGGCTATTGGAACATCTCAGAGGAAACAATAGGTGGGTGGTCTGCACGAACTCATTGCCAATTTCACAATAGGAAGGAAAATACAATATTCCCGGCTGAGGTGTCACAACAGACTAGATAGATCCTGTACAATAATGATATCGAAAATCCGATAGTATGGAGTTCCAATCGACTGAATTTTGAGAAAAGGGTTGTACATCTAGCTGCGTAGAAGAAGTCGACGTCGATGGTATTAGATCACGAAAATACTTATTCGCCTGACATGTGATCGCTGTAGGAAACATTAGAGATAACGGTTTTTTGTCTTGAGGCGAACTGTGACATGCAAGGCGACCGTTCAAGGATGGCTTATCATGCATTCTGAGAAAACTCCTGCCAGTTCTGTGCCCGTAGCTTTTGTGTTGAGAGAAAATCAGAAGATTGAATACATAAAACGGAGATCTTTGGTATAAGGAGGTTTTTCCACGCGGATCTGCGGCAATTATAACTGCAGGTAGCTGACACGTCTGGTGTCGCTCAACGAGCAAACCGCTATCCGTTCTCCCGAATGTAATATCGTTATTGGCGGAGGAGGAAAAAATTGGGGTTTGAATAGAGCTTTCAAATGTGACAATTTTGAGACTAGCGCCCCACCAAGATGAAACGTCATAGGGGTCCAATTTTCCGCCCTCCAAAAACCTCAACCTCCACTTATCTTTGCATACAGAAAAGTGCCATTATTATTATTGGTACCTGGAAAGAGCTCTCCATAACCCGACTTCTAGTGAGTCACTACCTTTCTACCTTACTACCTTACTACATGCCGCAATATCCTCTTCACCGAGAGTTCGTATCCTCTCTTGATTCGTATCCTGCGATTGCCTCCAGATGGCCAATGCATCAGCTTTCAGGGGTTCCATAGGTTATGGATAAGATTCAATCCAAGAATGGATGCATTTATTCAATTGGGGAATATGTATTAAATGTCCCGTTGGCCCTTTGGAAGCTCCTACTCTATGTTGAGTTAGAAGGGCAACACTACGGATTACTACCCCCTATTTTTTCTCGCGTCTTGCAGTATGACGCCATAATACGCGTGCTGTATGTTTCTGTTATCGAAGTAACCTTGCTCTCTTGCTTGCTGTCTTTTAAATCGGGCTGCAACACCATGTTAGGGTCTTGGTACTTGACCCACTGTGTTGACCTACAACGGGAGGTGATCCTGATACTAGGACGCGGGTCTATCCACCAGTCCGAATATGGGTTTGTATAAATCAACTGGGTCCGCCCTTTAGGTCAATTGCTCATTCAGAAATTCTAATCTTACTTCTCTCAAACACAATATTAGTCGGCAAGATGAGTGCTCAAACCCTAGGAATGCCTCGCGACGAGCGTTTCGTGCGACGTCTCAGTTCAAAGAGTACCTCAACCACGGATCTCAACATGGGTCCTACCGTCGTTGTACCCCCAAAGCATCTAACGGCGCCATCAGATGCCCATGAGATTGCGGCCGCCATGGAGATAGCAAGACATTCTATCGAACTACCAATAACACCTCCATCGGCTCCTGGGACTCCACTAGAAACCACTGTCACGGGCAAGTATGCCTTCGCCTTCGATATTGATGGAGTTCTCATTCGAGGTGGCAAGCCTATTCCAGAGGCTATTGAAGCAATGAAGGTGCTGAACGGCCAAAATGAGTATGGTATCAAGATGTGAGTATCGCTAAGTGTAACCTCCTGAGACTTTACTAATTTTCATAAGACCATACATTTTCGTAACAAACGGTGGAGGGAAATCAGAGAACGAACGTTGTCTTCAATTGAGTCAGCAGCTCCAGATCGAAGTCTCTCCCGGCCAGTTTATCTGTGGTCACACTCCTATGCGAGAAATGGCAGAAAAGTACCGTACCGTCCTCGTCATCGGTGGCGAAGGCGAAAAATGTCGACAGGTAGCTGAAGCATACGGCTTCAAAGACGTCGTAACCCCTGGCGACATCATCAAGGATAACCAAGACACTACCCCTTTCCGGAAGCTTACAGAAGACGAGCACAATAACTCCCGTCTGCGCAACTTTGCTGAGGTCGAAATCGACGCCATCTTCGTCTTCGCCGATTCTCGTGACTGGGCTTCGGATCAACAGATCATTCTCGACCTCCTCATGTCCAAGAACGGACGCCTAGGCACTCGCTCGGAGAATTTCGACGAAGGACCTCCCGTATTCTTCTCCCATAATGACGTCGTGTGGAGTACCTCGCACGATCTGACTCGAATCGGAATGGGTGCCCTTCGTGTATCTCTCGAAGCCATGTTCAAAGCTGTGACCGGCACAGACCTCCAAACCATTGCATTCGGCAAACCACAAATAGGTACCTTCGAATTTGCTACTCGGTTGCTCCAGCAGTGGCGTAAGGAAACCCATGGGATTAACGAACCTCCCGAAACTGTGTACTTCGTTGGCGACACCCCCGAGAGCGACATCAGGGGGACCAATGAGTTCAACAATGAGGCTGAAAATACTTGGTACTCTATTTTGGTTAGGACAGGTGTGTTTAGGGAGGGCACCAAGCCGAAGTTTCAGCCAAAGGTAACGGTTGATACTGTATTGGATGCTGTGCTGCATGGGCTTGAAAGAGAGCAGAAGAAGGCGTTGAAACGCCGGGTTCTAGAAGCGAGTATCGAAGCCGAGACGATTGAGGAATAATTAACGATCTTGAACGCTGCACTGCATAGTCTTTGGCGTTGGCGTTTCCTCTACGGTAGAAGAGCATACGCGGAGTTTTTTCCTTGTCGGCATTCTAGAAAATTTCTTTTACTTACTTCATAGCAAGATTCCCCCTTAGAAAAGAACAGATTGAATGGTATCAAAAAGACGACCATTGGTCTCTTGGATTGAAAGTATCTCAATTGTCTCTCTCTACTTACATATTTGACGCTAGTCCCATCTCCAACCCGAAGTCCTATGTTACTTGGGACGTCCTCCCATTTATGCCCTTTCATCTTTTCCCGTCCACACGTCCATCTCCATCTCCAGTTTGTGTGACGACGGACCAATCCCTTTACCCACTGACTGGGAACCTACCGGTCCTCTCCATCCTCCAAACCAACCGCTCGATGACCTTCTACGGACTTCTCTTCCTGCAAAAGTCTCTCAACACTCTTATCGGTGTTGCGACACTCGCGCTAATCCCGCAATCTGCGCGGGATGGAAGATAACGTGACCATGTAAGTGACGATAGCCTGAGAGGGAATTCCATGCGATTGTGAAATTCGTCGAGTCATCTATGGAATCGGTAGGCGCGGTCGCTGAAACGGTGGTTGAGTTCATGTTAGATGCAGACTGAAGCGCGCCTCGTGGAAAGGCGGTTCGAGATGAGGCTAAAATGCGCAAGTCCCATCGCAAATAGATACTGTATTTGATCGGAGGAGCTCAGCACCTTTCGATCAACATCGCGCATCGCAATTAGAGAATGATACCTGTAGGCCTGCAGCGTTACTCATAGAAAGTCAATGTTGCCTTGCCCAGGTCCGCGTTACCCCATTCCACGTGGCGTGGCAGGGATAGCCACGGGAATACTAGGCCCAAAGTGGAAGCTTGCATTGAGCAAAGTTTCGTCGAACGTCGGAACAAAAATGAGTAAAAGTAAATAGTCGAAAATAAAAGAATACTTTTTAATTACTTCGGATGGGGCAAATGCAATTCTGAAAGTTGCATTCAAATCACCGTGTTAAACTGCGTCCATATACACCATTTAGAAGGAGTCTATCAGCGGTGGGGGTGTTGTAAACGTATTCAGTCGGAATCTCTATAGTGATTGTGCCAAGACAAATGCTCGACAGACCGCTGCTGGTATGAATGGATGGTCTTTCCCCCATTTCTTAATGTTTGTCGATGCTGTAAATAACACTCTGATAGTTACCTGGTACAATTGAAGAGCGGAAACGATAGACCATGTCCTCGAAACAGAGAATCCTAAATATCGTGAGTTCTACCTTATTTGGAGCTGTGTGGCTATCCTCATGGACTACCCGATTAGGTAGTTACTCTTGGCAAATGGAGTCGCCCAGTATCGGACCACCGCTTTTGCAGTCGGGGAATAATTTGAAATGCTCCACGTCGGTTATAAAATGAATTCTAACGCTCTGCGACGATCTTTGCAGTTTCAACTAGCGAATTGGCGCTGTTTTGTTAGATTAAGCCAGCAAATCGGCGCTTCGGTACCATCAAGCAGTGGCTGTCGGAGGTGCTATCCCCATAAACACCTGAAGATGCTACCACAAGCTTAGCAGTAGATCAACGAGGGTGTCTAAAGTCGTCTCTTAGTGGGTTCTTCGACTGGCCTAGCTAGAATAGGAGCCTACCTAGAGAAATACTAGATCGGTAGGTGGCGAAATTTCTTGAATATGGTCGATCGGAACACGATAGCACTGACTGGGCGCCTAAGGTGTGGTAGCATCTTCAAGTGTTTATAGGATATAGTATTGTAGCCTTGAGACGCATCGCGAATTTTGTTTTCGCAAACTAGATATTTCTACTCCTAGCTGTTTGTGCTTTTAAATAAATGGCTCGTTTTTCAAGTACATGACTCTTTTTTTTTTTCCTTTAGTTTCGAATACGATAGCCAAAACTTAACGCTTCAAAATAACAAGACCCAGGACTTTAAGACCGATGCGCCAATTAATTGGCTGAATCTTACAGAATACCACCAAATGGCTATTTGAAACTGCGAAGATTGACGTGGGACATTCAAACACATTCCTCTTTGTAGCCACGACGCGGTGCTAGGACTACCCAAAAGGGAAGCGTGACCAAAATTCGTCGAACGCCTATTGTCGTGGTAAACACATTGCCGGAATAGGTAGTCACAGTGGATGGTCAGTGGATCGAATTTTAAACACTCTCTTTTCGCATAAGAGTAATATTCGGGGGCAAACGTGGTAGGATTTTCAAGGGGTGGTTTTGAAGAGGGGTTCTCTTTCAAATCAGATAATTTAATGGATTCACAAACACAACATCAACAGAGGCACGAGCGGAAGCCCAAGAACTCCATATCGTTTTCTTTTGTTAAACTACTCTTCTGCAAATACCAACCTCTGACCAGAGAAAAGAAACAAATTTAACTAACAGATACCAGTGTGAATTGAATAGTTTGTAGTTTGCACGCCCGACTTGCGAGGGGAAATTAGTAGAAGTAGGTAAGGAGGATTCAGCTGGTAAAGCAAGACCATGTTAGGATCTCGCTTCCCATCCGAATTCTCCGCTGGTGCACTCAGTCCGCTAGATCCTGGGCTGTAGGCACTCCCGTTTGGGGAACTTCTCTTCTTCTGCTGCATGACGGCTCCTTCGTTAAGGAGCTTCAGCAGTCTCGTAGCATGCATGCTAGGGTCGGGTCCAGAGCTGAATGATCAGATGTCACCTCTAGTACGAGGTGTGAAGGAGTGATCTGGTTTTCCCTCGTACGAGTTGGGAAACCTAATAGGCTAGGTAAGCTGTTTAAGCGTCAAGTGCTGCATAAGTACGGCTGGAAAATTGTCGATAATCAGTCGTAGCTCCCAACACCAATCTGACTCGCAAAAGCCGTCGAAACGCTCCTAACATCATCATCGTCGAACGCACCGCCGCCACCACGTCCAATGCCCCGTCCGAAGCCGCGCTCATGGTTGTCATTTCCGCGGCCGCTAGACTCAACGTAGCGCTTGAGACGATCCGACTGACTAAGGCTCGTGGGCTTGGCTGTATCATTGAGAGATAGACCAGTGAGACTAACGCCGCCTTTCTCGTTGACGCTGCCAGTCATATCAGTGAGTTCACTCGCCGCGATACTCTCACCCGCGACAGAGCTCGCAACGTCGTTATGCTTGGGCTTAGAGCCCAGACCGCCGCGAGCGCCTTGGAGAGTAGGCCATGCTTCAGTAAAGCCTTGGAACATTGGCGGGTAGTTAGATGGCATGCCCACTCCCCCACCGAGAGCTGAAGAGTGCACAGAGGAAACGTCGTCGGGGATGTAGCCAACAATAGAGCCGCCGTCGTTGTAGTCGTGACGTTGGGGTTTACCGTTCATTCTGCCAGCTGCCATGTTGGACGCCGCTTGCATTGCCATTTGGTAGCGCTGAGGGCCGCGGTAGTTTTGCTTCGGCCGGCTGAACTGTAGAAGTGAGACTTGGAGGTTGGACAATGGTCCTTCAACGAGGCAGTTCCGCTCCTTGAAATGGAGGAGTAGATAATGCCACAAGGGGTGCTTTGAGAGGACCTTCGGGTTACCGAGGATGACTAGTCCATATTTGGCACGTGTAAGAGCAACGTTGAGACGGCGAGGGTCGCTTAGGAAACCAATGCCTTGGTGGTCATTAGAGCGGACGCAAGAGAGAACGATAAAGTCTTTCTCACGACCCTGGAATGCATCTACTGACGCAACCTCCACCTCTTTGTAAGTCTCTTTCTTGAATGTGCCAGTCGCTTGCATACTGCTGACCACATAGCTACGCTGTCCCTCATACGGGGTGATAATACCAATATCCTGAGGCTTTACACCCGCCTTGAAGAATCTAGTTACGATCTTCTCGACGTTGGAAGCTTCCGTGCGATTAAGGTAGGATGTACCAGACGCTGAAATTTCTTCGTTGCCAAGATTAGACCAGAACATCATGGGAGCATCAACCACAGGCCAGGGGAAGTCTACCTCGCGTCGTAGACGCTGTTGCATGGTAACACCGTTCTGCAAAGAACCCTCGTAGAACATGTTCGACGGAAATTCGGATAAGCAAGGATGCATACGATATTGTACTTGGAGTCTGATTGGTGCACATCCTAGGATAACAAGACGCTCGAATAGAGACTGATTGAGGCCAGCCTTCGCTGCCTTCTTATTCATGATTACAGGTCCGAGCTGTTGATGATCTCCAACTAGCACGACCTGTTTACATCCGAGAACGAGGGGAATCATACACTCTGGCTCAGCTGATTGAGTGGACTCGTCGATCAAAACAGTGCGGAACTTGAATTTTGACAAACGGGGATCTCCTGCACCAACACAAGTGCAACAGATAACGTCCGCATTGCTCAAGATCTCACGCTCCGCAGCTCGGGTGAGTTGCTTGAATTTCTTCTCATCCTGACTAGACAATTCCCCCAGCTCGGCCTTGAGCTGATTGAGTTTGTTCAATTCAACGTTGGTATCATTCATGCGGACTTGTTCATGAAGTGACAAGAACCCAACGGATGATTCGACATCCTCACGAGACTTAGCCGTTACACGAACAGTCTTCAATCCAGTACGATGGATACGTTCGCATAGCTGGTCAACGGCGACGTTAGAAGGTGCACAAACAAGGACTTGTCCACCATTGATCTTCGCGAGATGGTAAATGATAGTGGCAGAAGTGACCGTTTTGCCAGTCCCAGGAGGCCCCTGAATCAAGCTGAGGGGTTTCTGAATAACGCTCTTGACCGCGTTGATCTGACTGTTATTTAATTCAGGAAGGCCTGGTACGCTAAACTTACGAGGAAGCTGGGTCTTCATCGGTGCTGCAGCAACTTCATGACCAAGTAGACGGTGGAAGATGTAACCGGAGACGCTCATTTCGTCAATGGCGAAAGTCTTCATAGCATGTTGCATGCGATCGAATGAGGTAGCTTTCCACACATAATCAGCACTAAAATTATGTGTACACTCCGTTGCGACAGACTTGTGATCTCCCTTAGTGCGTAACTCGATAGTGACCTCGTCGGATTGATTGTTTGGAATCTTGATAACGTAACCAACCCCTTCCCAGTGTGGCCTAAGTTCTCCGGAGTATCTGAGTCGCATCTCGTCTCCGACTGCTAACTTGACATCACCTAGCTCTAATTTGGGTAGTACAAAGCTCGCAAGGTGCTTGTTGTTGAGACCAACATCCCAGCGGACAACCAGCCCATCTTGTGATTGAGCTTCCTTCAACTTCCGATCATAATCTGCCTCAATTTTTACGAGCGGTCCAAATACGTTCTGGTATTGGTAGGCATCATCGTATCGGAGTAACACCGGAGCAGGCTCATCGTCAACTCCAGCCCCTTTTTCCAGATCGGCCACGGTGGCGTTCGCATTATCCTTCCACATTTCTTCTAACTTGGCGATCATCTGCGGGCTAAGATGTCTCGCACGAAGCTGCTCCTGATCTGATGGGGCTGATACAAGCCATGGAAGGAAAGATCGGTCCTCGATGAGTGGTTGCCACCTTGAAGTATCCCAGTTCATGTCCTTCGAAGATGGCATTGCCGCACATGGTTGGCGGCATAGAAGAACAACTACTGTATCCGATTTGGCGGGAATGAATCCAAGGAGGAAGACGTTCTTCGTACCGCAATTGTAGCATTCCAACACAGTATCTCCTAGAGAGGAGAGAGAATGTAGCTGCACCTCTTTGTGGCGCGCTCGAACAAGGTGGTTAATAATATGGGAGGACGAGGTATTCCCGCGAGCGCTGCAGAACCATTTGTTACAGGTTAAGCATTTGACTACACTGCTTGTGTTGTGGATCCCACAATATCTAGAAAATCATTGAAATTAGCTTGAGCACGCAAAACTACTACACCTATGCTAGTAGACATACGCGCAAGCATGACTGGGTAGCTCAACTTCCTCCTCCACTTTATGTTTTCCTTTGCCATTCGCACCATGCACGGCCATGCTAGCCATACTCTCTACATCATCGTCGTCGTAGACGTCGGTCTCTTCATCATCGTCCAGGCGTCTTCGGCGCTCACCGGTGAGTCCCCGGCCGAACTCGCCATCTAGAATACTTTCATCATCTCCAGCGTTTATGGTGGAAGCCGAATCTGAGATCAAGTGGTTACTTAGATGCGTAAATGCCCCTTCCATGACCAGGTGGCCTCGTTGGACGAGGGGCTTGCGAGGCTGTGATGGTTGTATGTCCTATTGGTTTTCTCCTGAAAAGTTTTTAAGCGCCAGTTTCTCAGAAAAGTGTTACTGGTCCACTACGTCCAGTACGTGGAAGAGTTACAGGAACCTAGGGAGGTGTAGGTGGCGGAAGAAGCTTTGATGGGTGAACCGACCTCGCTTCGGTGCGGGAATGAAGGGTAGACGCTTAGGGTTGCGGCGAAGAACCGGTCTAATAATCGGCCTTTCACGGTACCTAAGACACAGTATGTAAGGAAAAGAAAAGAAAAGGAATGTTAGAAGAGATCTTTATTGGAAAAAATCGAAGAATTAAGCTACAGTGAACCACGGAAGGTCATAACTGAGCTGTCAGTACCCGGTCAATGGTTGAAGCTTCCTCGCCCAAATTCCGAGCAAAGAAGTGCCAAGAGTTTACTCCAAAATTTATATCGACCTTTTGCTTCACTTCTGAACAGCTCACAAATCTATACTAACAACGTCGTTACACAGCCATAAAGAAGGATAGCGAAAGCTATTAAAACCAGGCAACAGACATAAAGTGCCACTGTCCTAATTGCTTCTCTCCAACATGATTGTATGCTAACCCCCCTCTACCACTCCGGTATTCCCTCTCTAATCTGCCACAGCGCCGCAATGCTCGCCAACGACGCGATTACCTCTACCGGCGCGCCCTCACCCTCCGCGATGCCGAAATCGCCGCCAAACGTAGCGCCCTTAAAAAGTCTCTCGCAACGGGAAAACCACTCGACAGCTCAATCGCCAACGATACTACTTTGCGGGCCGACTACGCCTACGACGAAACGCGGGCCGACCGGACCGCAGAAGATGAGCTCGACCTCGACGACGAATACGCGCAATTATCCGGCGTCGTGGACCCGCGTGTACTGGTAACAACCTCCCGCGACCCGAGTTCAAGGTTAGGCGGTTTCGCAAAGGAGATTAGGTTGCTTTTGCCGACGAGTATAAGGTTGAACAGGGGAAATTTAGTCATGGGGAATATGGTGTCGAGTGCTCTAGCCGCGGGACTGAGTGATATTGTGCTTTTGCACGAACATAGGGGGACGCCAACTGCGATGACTATTTCGCATTTTCCTCATGGACCGACGGCGAGCTTTTCACTCCATAATGTGGTATTACGCCACGATATACCGAATGCGACAAGGGGAACTGTTAGTGAGAGTTACCCACATCTAATCTTTGACGGGTTTACTACAAAGCTGGGTCAGCGGGTCGTTAAGATTTTGAAGCATTTGTGGCCACCAAGAGAGCCGATTATTGGATCGAAGAATCTAGGGAGTAGGGTTGTGACGTTCAAGAATATCGACGATAACATTGAAATGCGGCACCATGTGTTTGTGAGGACAGGGTATGATAGCGTGGAATTAGCGGAAGTGGGACCTAGGATGTCATTGAGGCTATTCGAGATTAGAGGTGGGACACTTGATAATAAGGACGGAGATGTCGAGTGGCACTTGAATCAGTATACCCGGACGAGTCGTAAGAAAGATTACTTGTAAATGCCGAGTGGGTTCGGTACCTAGGAAGATATCATGCATTGTCGGCGTTCGAGAAGCGAGCATTCACAGGAGTTACGGCAATCGAAATAATTAGTCGTTTCGTTTCATACATCATGAGCCCTCATTGCTCTCAGCGCCGATACGCATCGCAAGTGGAAAGAAATAGCAAAGTAAACAGGAACCACAGAAAACAATAACGCCGTATCACCTAGCCCGCCGCCCTGATAGTGAAAGGAAAACTGAAAAGATGACATTGAGACGAGATGCAAAAACGACACGCTCTGCTAATGCATCCAGATGCTAGCAACACAGATGATAACACGAGATCAAAATGGATCTAAAGGACATGTAGAACAGGAGGCGCCATGGTGGTATGATGCAGAGGAAGATGCAAAGTCCAGAGATGCAGAACGGTATCTACTAAGAACGAGATCGAGAAATTGTGCCAACACTTCCTACGCGGCCGCTCGTCTTTCGCACCGATGTCTTGCCTTCAGTGCTACGGCGGGTAGGGCTGGATCTTTGCTTAACAACGCTCATTGTTGCCGCACCATTACCACTCTTTGAGTTTGAGGGAGTCTTTGGTCGCGACATTCGATTTTCAACGTCACTTTCGCCGTAACTCCACTCCTCCTTCGTTGTGGTGGTAGTCGTAGTAGTCATGCTTACGGCTCTTCTTCCGTCCTTGGTGCTAGGTGACCTTCCTGATGGAGATCGTGAGGCTTTTCGAGACATGGCTAGAACCCTCAATTGATACTCCTCTTCGCTCTCAGAGTCATTTCTTGTTATGCGGTGCATAGAGACAACTTCTGTGTCGGGATGAACATATGGACCGTCCTCGTATATGCTATTCGACTTGTTATTCGTGCCATAGACCTTACTTGTTTTCCTCGGTTGACCTGGAGTCGGAGCGGGAAGGTTTTCATTTGATACCGACGCCTGTGGGACCTGATCGTTGGAACGGATTTCTCCGAGAGCGGAACGTTTCTGATTCCCATGGGGTGGTGTGAACGTCTGGCCATTGCTGTGATGACGATGCTTGTGTGAAGCCCTGGTCGGTGTTGATGGCATCATAGCTGCGAGTTTTTCCTTCATAGAATCCTCGAACCACCATTCACGGAATGTACCTTGGTTTAGATGCAACCAATGCTGTTGAGGCCCGACAACCATCCCTGGACGCATAAAGCGCATAAATGCAATGACTTCATTTGCGGTAAACCCGTGCCTGTAGATAAGGTATGCTCCTATCAAACACCCTGTCCTTCCGAGGCCAGCTTTGCAATGTACCGCAATACCTTTCTTTCTGACCGTTATCATCTCATGTGCCATGTTGATAAACTTTCTGACATATGTTAACGGCGGGCAAGTCCCGTCGTCAAAGATCATGTCCTTGTGCTTGATCCCTAATGCCTGGAAATATGATGGCGAGTACAATTGCGAATTCAGTCGTACAACGAGGCCAATGTTGCGTGTAGCAAAGTGCGATAGGACGTTTTTGACTGGAATAGGAATATTCGCTTTCTGTATTTCATTCACATTCCTTGGGAGTTTCGCGTATTCTGGGGACGATTCAGAAATTGGGTCGATTATTTTTGTTTGCGGAGACGCAAATGCAAGGAAATGGGGGGTAAGCCAGTTGAAATCTCCCATGTCGACGCGTTCGTACGTCTCATATCTGTTCCACCATCAGCAACTGCTCGTTTCTCCACTTTGAGTAAACTTACTCCTCCAAACTAAATTCTCTTAATCCACATAGTCCTTCCTCCTTAGCTTTCCAGACTCCGTACACTACGTCCTGTATGGTGAGACCATAATCTGCTTGACTGTATCCAGCATCCCGGAATGGCATGCACGGAGGATCCATTTGAGCAATTGGCGCAAGCGCGAGATGGGGTGGCCAAGACTGGATCAAGACCATATAGCATGCTAATATGCATGCAGCATTTGCTCGAGCTAGGTTTTCAAGATCAGTTAATGATCTACTGTACGCCGGGGTTAAAATACCTCTCGAGTCCGCATAGCTCCAAAATACCACACTACGGTTCTCGTTCGCAGAATCCCCTAGCACATCGTGTAATTGGACCGCGAATCTGTATAAGTGTCCAATGTGCAATGGTCCAAAGTCGGCGTGGAATGCATTGTACAGAAGACTGTCGTCAATAGAAAAGTAGACAGGAGGCTTTGTATTCAAGTTGCTGGTAGATGGTGTAGGCCCAGCTTGCGCTCTAGAGCGTTTTGTTGGTGAGCGGGTGGGCTTTACTGGGTACGGGAAAGGTGTCTTAGGTGTTGGGGGATGAGTGTATGAGGCAAGGTACAAGCGATCTAATTTTCATTAAGTAGTAGATCCAAATACGATATTTACGGTGACATACCTTGAATGTACTCGATGACTTGCCCATAACTAGTCGCAGAACCAGTCGCCATCTCGGCGGCGGTTGATGACATTGTTGTACTTGCAATGTCAATACCTAAATTCTTTCCGTATGTGGAAGATGAAGATTGTATGCGTTCTGCGTTCGTTTTCGTCTCGATGTGAACGTGCGGTCAGTGTTGGTGTCTAGTACCAGGGCGGCGGACTTGGAGACGCGAGAAAAGATAAAACAGATAATATAATGCGCAAGCTCTCGGACGCTGATGATCTACTCTCTGAACAAATAAAGAAGAACTCGTAAAGATGGGAACGTTGTTGAGTAGAGACTGGAAGAGATCGAGAGATGGAGGCTTTGATTTTCTATGTGAGACCCGACGCATTGTTATTATTGATGTTTACCGCTCTAACATCTAACCCTCTTTGGATTAGTGTCGTTGTTAGGCAGGACTCGACAACTTGGCTTGTGCTCGTCTCAGCATACCGTCGGGTAACCTGCCGACATTCGACCAGTCTTTCGTCAAGAATATATGTTGTCGCCTTAAATTTGGAAAGCGATATCTTCCTTTCTTATAGTATCCAGGCGAATTCCGTTCACATAGCTCATCCAAATTGTCAAATATTATCATTTCCCTTCGTACGACAAAGAGTTGCAACTCGGGAATTGAGCCTACTGTCGAATAATTAACCATTGACGAGATGATACGTCGGGGTCGAAAGGAGGGATGGTTTAAGAACCCTATCACTACATTCCGTCCTTGGGCGGAATTCAATGGAACCAAATTCGATGGTATTCGAATAGGTCCTTTGCGAGGGTTGGAAAGTCGCGGTTCGTGTGTTATTGCTACTCGCGATTTAAGTCATGAAGATGACATACCTCTGGTTGTCGTACCAAATGACTTGATCTTGTCACTCGAGGGAGTGCAACTTCAGGCAAAATCTGACAAAAGACTACATGAGTTACTGGAGGCTCTGGGACATTTTGGGAAGGTAGGTGACGTGAAATGCATTTTGCATTCTGTCCTTATTTAATAGTCAGATTATTTTCACTTTAGCTTCTCTTATCACTTCCCCTGTGATGGCACTTCTGACTTTCTAAATGCTTGCGATGGGATGTTTTCTATCTTTAGCTCGTGCAATCTCATGAGACGAATTTGAAATTATCTAGTTTTTATACATCAAGCGTATCATGCGATTCTTCTATTTCTACCTAGTCCGTTCAGACATTCTCAGTTATTCTTACTCTTCAAATAGACAACCAGAGGTGCTGTGTTGACCTTTCTATTGTTACAAGCTACTATTGCTTGCCCTGATATTCCGACAGGAACTGGTGTCCAGAGCCCTTTAACTGAGTAAATCACACAAAATCATTCTGTATTCTCAGTTAACTAACAAATTTAAGATACGTCAAGTTTCTACCTGAAGAGATGCTCCCAACATTCTGGAGCGAAGAGGAACGTGAACTTCTCATTGGCACTACTCTGAAACCTGCTGTAGAAGCTAAACTTCAAAGTCTACAGAGAGAATTCGGTATGCTGAAAGAAACCACTCAAGCAATTGAATGGTGTGCGAAGTACTGGTGGGATGACGAAGAGGGCTTTGTCACATTCGACGATTGGAAACAAGTCGACGCTATGTATAGGTCTCGAGCACTAGAGTTCCCTGGCATTGGAGATGCAATGGTGCCTTGTGTTGATATGGCCAATCACGCTGCTGGTGCAGCTACCATGGCACTTTACGAATCAGATAATAGTGGGAATGGTATATTACTACTTCGTGAGGAGAAAATGGTGAAGGAAGGGAATGAGATCACGATAACGTAGGTCACAGAATAAGCCGACGCCCAAATTATACTATAGCTAATAGGTAACCAAGGTATGGGGATGAAAAGGGTGCATGTGAAATGCTTTTTTCTTACGGATTCCTTGAAACATCAATGAATACAGCCAGCGTGATGTTTCTCGACGTCAAAATACCAGAAGATGACCCTCTCAAAGCGGCAAAGATGGCCATATCGAACTCTGCTCCAGGCATAAGGATTTTCGATAAGGGTGAAAGTACTGACTGGGAAAGCGATTTCATGTGGCTGATATGCATTAACGAGGAAGACGGACTTGAGTTTGATGTGATGCAGACAACAGATGGGGATAGAGAAATTCGAGCATCATGGAAAGGTACAGAGCTGCTTGACCCCTCAAAGATAAGGGAGCTTCTACAAGCGGACCCAATGTGGGATGTTTACAGACTTCGAGCTACTGCGATTGTCCAGGATCGAGTTGAAGCACAATTGCGGTTGCTATTCGCCAGTGAAGACTTCATCACCGATTCTCTTTCGAACAATAATGGACGAATTACGCAAAATATTGCCTCATTGGCTGGGAAGCTGCGGAGACTCGAAACAGAACTGTTAGAACGAGCATACGGTGAACTTGAGGACCAGGTAGGTTATTTCTTCGCTGACGTATGTCCCGGCTACACTTACAGCTAATCAAAACAATTACTGGGCATGCAGAAGATCGCCATAGCCAATTCAGACGTTGTTAAAAGCTATTTAGAGTTCATTTCTCAAGGAACGACTGTTTTGGACGAAGACTTCTCTTAAGGCGAGCAGTTCGGACCCTCAACTGAGTTCTACCCCAGACTTTCCCCGCGTTCAAAGTCGGAGATGCAGAGACAGACACAACACCAAACCCATTGAGAGTTGGCGCACATGCAAGTCGATGAAATATTTCACGAATGTCTAGAGAGCAACCTCAAGGCGATTGTAAAGCTGCATGATCACCCGAAAAGCGATAGAAGGATAGGACCACGAGGAATTGATTTAGTTCTACGACCCTATTCGGATCTGGAGCAATGTGTCACTCTCTGAGATGTTGACACGGGCAATACCGTCAAGAGAGGAATCAGTTCCGCATAGCTGAATATAGCTCGCGTGGTGTTTTCAGCTCTTGGTAGGATCGTATGATAATTATTCGTCGAATGTTCTAAACTTCTACAAGATGTAAGCACATGTACCTTACGCATATTTACTTGACATGCAGGTGGTGCATTTCTGCATGAGGGGTTTACTATTTTCATGGCACACGAGGTGGCTGGAAGGGCGAGACCCTAAGTGCAACCTTTTCGAAAATGATGCACACCATGTTGATCTCAACAGAACGATGATGTATCTCTAGTTTCCAACTACTAGGACTCCTCGCTTGATGCTGTCATGCGGTGAGCATTCCGATTTCTTAGCAAAGTAGCCATTTATCAAATGTATCTTCTTGGTCTCTATTTGGGTACATACAGTTGGCGATCTCTGCTATTCAAGGCTCAATTAGGTGCTGATCTTTTAATGCGTTAGAAGAGTTGAGGGTTGAGGAAGGCAGACTGGTCATCATCACCGGAGGTATCTCAAACAACTGGGAAAGTGCCGAGAAAAAGCACCAATAACGGTACTGGAGTTTGTTTCTTTCTCTTCCAAAACGGCAGTGAACGGGTCGGTCGCCACGAGGGCTGACTGCTGAGTGCTGTGCTGAGTGCTGAGCGAGAGAGAAACCCAAGTCTATGTATTTCTTGGGACCCCAGATGAACTAGGATACCCCCACCAACATTCGTCTTACCGTCTTCTTGAAAGCCGAACCCGGAATGTCACTTCACGGCTCGTGACAGAGTTCCATACAGATCCCACACGTCTAAATCCTGAAATACGACGGAAAGCTCAACGATACTATCATAAGTACTAACGGTACTCAAGATCTTCCAGCAATCATAGCGGACGGGCCAATGTTGGAACATTGTGCCTGATCCGACACTTTGAATTCATCTCGAAGATTGTTCTGATTTGTATTTGGACAAGTACTCCGTAGGCGGATAATATCGGAAAGCCAACGAACGGCCCAACAGGAGAATTCAACCGGCGTTTGTTAGCTCGATAGCAAAGTGACATCCATAGCAAATCCCCCGCGCTCGTCAGCCTACCCCAAGGCTCCTCAAGCCCCCCCTTGGCCCATCCTTTAGGTTCCTTGACTTCCTTAACGGCATATCCACGCACGTTCTGGATCAAATTTTAAGTTACTTCATCTCTCTTAAACCCATTGCGGTCTAGTCTGTTGCCAAAATCTGGAGAACGAGAAGGCAAGTGAAGCCTGACTGAGCGCATACTAAAATACCGGGGGTTGGCTTACGGCCTTCGATCCCATATCGTTCGGTGCATGAGCACTTTACTTCATACAACTCTCACACCCACCCACCTCAGACGTAAACTTCACACGACTATCCTCTTTGTTGACCTGGATAACTTCAAGACTGTCATCGAAACCCAAGCCCTTCGCTTCAACACTCGGACTCCTATCCAAACTTAACAACATCTGAAAAGATTTGGTGCACAACATCTCCATTACAGTCAGCTAACTTAAGCCGCATGCGCTCCACGTCTTGTCATCGAGGTACAATCGGCGGGTTTGAACAAGGTGCTACATACGCATAGCTAGGAACATCAAATCTTGTCACAATGCCAGGCATACTACCGATGAAGGTGATCAAGGTGGGGTCCAGTGCTCAAGCACGCATTGCTCAAGCATGCGATCGGTGCAGGTAAGCTATGATGTCCTCCATGTTCTTTCCGATGTTTATCTAAATGATGATTGTTTAGGAGTAAGAAGATACGTTGTGATGGGATCCGTCCAAGTTGTACCCAGTGTGCAAATGTTGGGTTTGAGTGTAAGACCAGCGATAAGTTGAGCAGACGAGCATTTCCACGTGGCTACACAGAATCGCTTGAAGAGAGAGTCCGGTGCTTAGAATCCGAAGTCAGGGAACTGAAGGAGTTATTGGACGAGAAGGATGAAAAGATTGATATGCTGTCGAGAATACATTCGCACTCACCACAACCATTTTCTTCGCGAAAACCGTCAGCAACTTCAATTCCGGCGTCTAATGAAGGAAACGACGACATTCAGGATAAAGACGACGTATTCAAGGTACAACAATCACCTCTACTACTAGACGACGAAAATGCAGATTCTTACTTTGTTGGTACTTCAAATGGCAGGACGTTGGTTGGTAAGTTCAACTTAAGTCGAATCATCCCCTGCTCGGCTTCCATTAATAGGTCCGCAGATTCTTTCAAGGCCAGACTTCAGGAGATGGGCAAACCGTGCTCTGATATTGTCACTGATACCTTTTTCGCTACCGAGTCACACGGGATCAAGTCTCCAAATACCCTACAGAAGCGAATTGTAACGTTCAAGGCACCTCCACGTCTGGTTTCAGACCAGATGATTAACATTTTCTTCCAAGAATGGGCTCCAATCTTCCCAGTCCTACATCGACCTACTTTTCTAGCTCTTTATGAGGACTATGTCGCCAATCCCGAAGCACCCTTCGATAAGAAATCGGTTGCGCAGCTCAATCTGGTCTTCGGAATTGCTGCACTATCTGCGAATGTAAGACAGAAAAAATTTCTGACAAATCGTTACTAAACTGCATACAGTCTCGCAACCCAGAAGAAGTTGAATCATTTGAGATGCAATGGCAAGCTGCTCTTGAATCTTTCATATTTGACAATTCATTGGCTACCCTGCAATGTCTCATTTTAGCAGAAATTTACTGCCTGCAAAAGGCCGATTACACCAAGTTACTAAAATACAAGGGCCTCGCCGTTAGTCTTGCTCACCGTCTTGGACTACATCAGTCGCAAAAGCGTTTTGCGCTTGGCGCGTTGAGCAGCGAGTCAAGAAAGAAGGTATTTTGGAGCTTGTACACACTAGACTGGTAAGACGTCTTGATCAATCTCCGTATAACATACTAAACAACTTTAGTTTCTCTGCTGCACAGTTGGGACTCCCCAAACAATTCAAGGAGGAAGATATCCATTGTGAATATCCTGTAGATGCCGATGACGAATATGTTTCAGAAAAGGGATTTCTCCCTACTCTACCAGGCGAAACAACGAAGTTATCAAGTGCGCTTGCGCTATTCCGTATCTCCCGTATCTTGGCCAAGGTTCTTGATGAGCTATATCCTGCTTCGACAGCCCATGAGATATCTTTCCGGAAGATAGCTGCTCTATCAGACGAGTTGTCAGCCTGGTCAAAAGGCCTCGCCCCCCACTTGAGGTTACAGTTTGTACAAGATAAGCCAAGCACCAACACTATAAGCAGCCGTTCACCTATTCTAGTACGTACATGCCCATCGTTCCACTTGTGATATAATTAACGTTCTATAGTCTCTCGCATATCAATATGTCAGGTCGTTAATCCACCGTCCTGCGGTTTGCGCCGGTTTAGGCGACAGGTCCTCAGCTTCAGTCGTCGCTCTTGCAGATACCTCAAAACATATCGTTCAGATATTGGAGCTCCTCGAGGAAAGAAGTCTCAGCTTTTCTTTTTGTCTCAGCAAACATGAATTACTCGTTCTAGCCGGTTTCGGCCTTCTGTTCCAGAGTCTAAAGCTGGATCGGGATGGCAAATTGATCAAAGACAATCAAAAATTAGTTTCTTCGATCTTGTCAATATTGGAGCGGGACAGTAGTTACTGCGCAAACGAATTCTATCGCGTCAGCCAGACAGTATTAGCGACTCCTAAGTCCCAACCATCACCAATGCTATCTCAACAACAGTCTGATAGTGCCATGCCGGCTCCGCAAGATCCATTTAGGGCCACTCCGAAACAACTTAAAGCAATTGCTTCCAGACTGATCAAACAGAGTGGAAAACCTCAACAAGACCTCAAAGAACCACGACGTGCGACTTTACCACACATAAGCCCAAACGGCATCACACAACACCGCAATCCCAGTCAGACCAGTATTTCTTCCCACCACTCCGAACCACCATTCCGCCCCGACTCCAGCGTTTCTCCCTTTGGGAACCGTGCTTCCCTCGCAGTGCCATCCAATGCACAACAACCTAATAAACAAAAACGATCATCAACAAATCACCAACTCCCAAATCTAGACTATCTCTCCTTCGGTACAGATTACAGCAATCCACTAGGCACAACCTATCTGTATTCTCCACAACCTCCGGTGAAGCCGGAAGTTTCCAATGGTGACTGGGAGCGGCTACTCGGTAGCATCGACAATGGCCAAAATAACATCTACGACACCATCTATGGAGGAGCACCCGTGGAAGCGGTTCTTGACGTCCCACCCATGTCAGCATCTGCCGATGTTAATCTTGTCTGGCCGCAAGCTTTATGGAACCTCAGTTTGGACAGCCAGCCACCGCAGAGTGTACTTAGCTTCTCAGACGAAAGTCTCACCAGTGGTGGTGAAGAATACGGTGTTTCGGACTTTACCTCCAGCGCAGGCAGCGTGCCGCCACAAGAGACGTACAGGGGAATTATGATACCTGATTTGAGCCCCAGGAGCGGCGTAGGATTGGATTTCAACGGTTTGGATGGGGGTTTTGGACTTTAACTTCGTTCTCTCAAGTGTGATGAGGCTACACTTCTGACTACACTTTTCACGATGACCTCACTAGTTTTACTGAGGATTCATGATATTTTCTATGTCTGTTCCATCTCTGAACCGGACAAGTTGGTATGTTTGATACTGGGCGGCTATCGTTTTGCTATTTGTAACCGTCAATTTTCCCTTTGGATACCACACCGGTCTTTCTTTTCACCGGATATTCTTGTTTCTATTCACGCCCTTGACGAGTTAAAACGTGTTCTCTTTTTCATCCCAAGCGCCCTCGATTATTGTAGTTGTGTGATTGACGTTGAAGTATATATGGCCGGAATAAATATAGGGGCGCTAAGTTCATTGAAATGTGCCACCATCTTACAGTATATCTACGTGATGCCGAGTTCCGCGCGACCCCGTGTTTTTCCCCTTATTAAAAAGCACCATAGGGACACACCAGCATGACTCGCGTGAATATTAACCGTTCTTCGCTGACGTTGTTTTATCCTTTGGGACCTTTGAGTGAATGTCAGGGCTAAGGTGCATGGAAAAATAACGATCGTAGCCACCTTATATACAATATATATCTACCTTTTGAGGGAAACAAACTAGAAAGATTAACCGTTATATCAGAGTCGTTTTACCGGTTCCTCCTTTTTTTTCATGTCTTCTAGACCCTGAAAACGTAGTTCATCTTTTCTGAAGTAACAGGGACGGAGTTGAGATTTTCCCACCTCTCTCATTACCAGATTCAGGTCTAGATATTACCCTGTTCTTGATCTAGATCTTCCCCATCTGTCTTTTATAAAATATCTCGACGACCCCGTTACGTCTCATTTGAACCGGGGAAGAAAGGGGTGGTAGTTGGTCCCTTATAGAGAGAAGGTAGGATGGTCAATGATGGCGGGTTTGAATACCTGGTGTGGAAATAACTATCTTCCAAACCTATCATATCACAAGTAGTGCATCTTAGATCAACAGTGCAATGGATGATATAGTTTAAGAGACCGTCCTTTCTGCGAATGAGAGAGCATTGTTTGATGACTGGAACTGTTTGGAAGTCTACATGTTGCTTGCCCCCGGCGTAAGCAATAATACGCAGATCGCCGCCCTGAGTCCATTATTCCTCTTGGGAAGTTCCTTCTTACGAAATGAAAGCAAAGGAGAGGGAAAGACCTTATTACGCCCTCTTGCTAATGCCAAAACGTCCTCTCTGTGTCTTTCGTTGCTGAAAACAGTCGTACATCTAGTCGGATCCAAAAACAGGAAACACTAATCATACAACAATGGGGGATATCAAAAAAAAAAGAAAAGCATAACTTGTCTGGCATAGCTGATAAAAAATAAAAGGAGAAGAAAGGTAGGTCCAATGAAGAAAGAGAATAGATGAGGAGATGAGATGAGGTCCGATTAACCTCCGTGAAGGTTTCCTCCCACACGGCGGATACGTCCCAAATAGGAAGTATGGGTGTGTAAAGGTTACGACACGACACGACACCAATACGCCTGCACTCCTCAACGCGCATCCCCAGAAAAGGTACATAAAGAGGGTCCAAATATCTGTACCGCTCACCCGCATCCCCAACCATCTCTTGAGCTCCCAACCCGGGGATTATCTAGCTGCATCGCGCCTCGATCTCGCGTCGTTCCGACCACGAGCGAGGTCGCATTGCCAATCCCGCACCGCAGCGCAACCCACATGGACGGCAATCTGTAGGGGATATTGTGGGATGCGGAGAAACGAACTAGAGCTCCACACCCTCCATATCGCGCATCAGCACCGCCATCTGCGCCCTCTTCGCCGCCTCGGCTAGGATGTCGTTCCCGCCGAACGCCTGCGACCGCTGGGCCGCGCCGGCTCCGTTCGGGCCCTGTGTGCCTCCCAGGGACCCGAAATATGGCCCCTGCGCAGCTTGCTGCTGGCTCGTGGGGCTGGGCAGGGGACCGGGCCGCTGGAAGAAGAGGGTTTGCGGGCTTGTGGCGCTGGCGTGGGAAGAGGAGGCGCTATAAGTTGGGCTGGTGGCGGACATGGTGCTCGTGGTTTGCAGGGAGGGGAGAGAGCTCGAGGATTGGAAGGCGGAGTTGCTGGCTGTGGAGGTTGCGGAGGAGGAGGCGGATGCGGGGAGTTGGGGGAGGGAGGGCCGTTGGGGTCGGTCGAAGGGATGGGAGGACATTGTGTGGATTTTTGTGGTGTCAGTTCGTGGTGTGGCTTGCGATTGTTCGGGGGAATTCAGGGTGGGCGCGATAAGGTGGGTATGGAATGGCTTTTGGTGAATTTGGGAGTTGAAGGTTGTTTTGGAGATTGGAGGGGAAGAAGGGGGGTAGATAAAGAGAAATTTTGGAGTTTTGGCGATACTGTCTGATGATGATCTGTCGCGAACCAAGGCACGAGGCACAAGGAATCCCGAATGCAGTGAGTGGACAAGACTGGTATTATAGACCTACTTTACGGTAGAGTGGTAGAGAACTGATTTCCCGCTCGTCTCTGAGCCTGAGGTCTCTTAGCGATCTTTTACCTTCTTCGGCATTAAAGATTGAGGTGGTTACTGTATCATGGTATGGGTTACTGAGTTGCGCCTCGGATCTAGGTTTCATTAATATTCCGGGTTTATAAGTTAATTGTGCCCAGTGCTGAGGTGTGAGTCGTGTCTGCGATACTGCACGGTTACTGTAATGGGCTGAAGTCATAAAATGAGGGAAGTGGTGAAACTAGCAGTATGATGGAAGTCTGGGGTAGTCCATGGATGAAATGGTCTTGTTTCAACTTCAGATGCATCTCTTCCTCAAATTTCAGTTTTATTCTCATGTAAACGAAAGGCGAGGAATTAATTCCTAGTATTTCGCCTCAACTTGCACGTTTTCATCGCGCAGTGTGTGAAGATGATGAAACATCGTTCGTGTGAGGCACTTTTTCCCGATCTACGCCGTCTTATCCTCCTATATGATGTTAACATAAACACTAACGAAACGTCCAAGAGATCCTATCTATACTTAATAGTGAAAATTAGCACTTAGAATTTACTACGTTATATCGCTTAAAACGGCTAAGTCTTAACTCTTTAAACGTTTATTTAGTTACTAGTTATAATAATTTCTATTATATTATTATTAAAATATATATAAAATTAATAAAATTAAATAATTTATATTAATTTATTAAGAATTAATAAAATAAAATTATATATTTTAAAAAAAAATCTTTTTATAAAAAATATTATAAATAAATTAACTTTTATTTTAAAAAATTATTATAATAAAATATATAAAATAAAAATATTTTAAATTAATAATATAATTTTTTAATTTTTTAATTTTAAATAATATTTATAATAAAATAAAATATTAAATAAAATATAATTTATTATAATAATAATTAATAATATAATAAATAAATAAATAAAAATTTATTTTAATATATATATAAATATATTTTTCTTTATTATTATATAAATAATTTTTTAATTTATTATTTTTTTTAATAATAATATGTTATAACGGGAGTCTATACTTATCAAGACAGAACTGGATAAGTCTAGAAACGCGCCTGGCTTCTCACTCAACGTGGTCAACCACAAAGGTAGGTTCGGCAAAGTGATAGGATACGTATAA